>MQTX01000234.1:0-85056 GCA_009735665.1 Angiostrongylus cantonensis | reverse complement strand
GGGGGGGGGGGGGGGGGGGGGGGGTGTTGGGCAAAGTGACACTAGAATAGATAATTATGCAGGGAATATGTTATTTAAAGTTTAATTAAGATGATGAGGGTTATATGTTCGACTTAATCCCTAGAATCATGGCTATGAGCTTTTCTTTGTCGTTCTTAATCATCGAACACGGTCAATATCCTCTTAGTGTTGACTATTTAATTTCTGAATAACGTATGTGGTATAGAAAAGGAATTATGTTGGAGATACCCCAGTATGTTTGTTTTGTCTGTTTAGGGGAACTTTACTTCTTCAATCTGCTGTCAAAGTAGTAGTCATTATAGTCATGATTCATGTGTAGTCTAAATACTTCCCGGAGATTCCCGTCACCCTCAGGGTAAAAGAAATTGAAGGAAGGCAAAACAAGGGACTCGGTTGGTGGATAACACGTGGGCTTCCGCTATGGGTAATCGTGGGTTCGAAGCCCCCCTGTAACACGCCGAGTTTTGCTCGTATCTTAGCATTCTTGTGGTTATATTTCACATCATACCCCGCCATGAAGAATAATAAGCTTATTTTATTTATTAATATGATCTTTCATGACATCTACGGATCCCAGAACTTCTTTCATTTCCCTGAAAAGTCCACTAGTGACTCTACTGAAATGGGAATTTGGTTGAGCCTTTCCTTAAATTAAGATAGAGAGAGCTGAATATAAATATATGGAGGTGGTAGCACAATGACGATGTTGCCGTTCATCAAGGCCAATGTCTGTTTTAAATGGATACCCTTGCAATATTGTAAAGCAATTACACATACTAGAGCACTAATATTACAGACTTTCGAACTAAGACATTTGTAGTGAAATAATTAGAATTTTGTTCCCAGGTTGGGGAAATGCGACGGCAGCCGCTAGTACGGATGGCAAATTTGGATGATGAGATGAATCTATCTATGGATGGTACAAGCGAGTTTGACGAGAGCGATGAAGATGATGATGATGAAGATCAACCGATTCCAACGCCACTGCGGCGAGATAAAGATAAGAATAGGTATCTTGTGGTTACGTGCTTCATTTTAACCCTTAAATCACAATGCCTGGAGCAGACTTCGGCCAGTCTTACCTCGGGACTCCAAGGAAACACCTTGGTAAAACCAGCAAACTCCTAAAAATAGAGAGTGTGCTGGGGCCCGTACAACCAGTGAGTACGGGCCGTCCAAGTATCCAAGTAAATAATTAAATCATGATACCTAGTTTCTAGCCGCACGCGCTTTGAACTTGCAATGTTGGCGTATCAGCCTTTCCCTCTATCTCTACATACTAGTCGTAAATACTTTATTTACTAGCAGTGGTATTTGTTCCATTATATCAGTGCAAAAGAAGGCGTATGTAGCGCAGTGGTTAGAGGCGTCATACGAGGTAGGTTCAGCACCCCCGACTCACCAAGCCTTCCATCCCTCCGGGGTCGGCAAATCGGTGCCAGACTTGTATGGGGAAATAGCAACACAAACTCGATGCATCGCTAGACTACCGCGAGTTATTGTAAATGGCATCGAATTCATGGCGTATCCCTCGGGAATTATTCAGCGTAGAGAGCTTTATCCCTTTTATATCGATTATTTTCTGTTTGTACTATGGATTTCCATGTAATGTCATCCTCTCATTTCTTTAGTAAAGGGATAACACTGAATGCTTTTGGGGTTATGCTTCTTGTATTGTGTTGTAATCAGTGTATAGAATGAGTGTGATCTTTTAGGAGCGGTGTTCTACTTGGGTCGTGTTCTTCTTTGATAGGCCCAAATGGTCATGACAGTACACCGAGCAGTCGTGGTGCAGGTATGTTTAAATTCTGAACAACCAATTAATTTTACTATAAATCGTTGTGTAGTGCCTGAACTCAACTTTAGTTCGTGCAGAAGCCACTCATTGGAATAATGAGCGTGGTTCATATTGTAGGACCCAATTGCCATCTACACTAGCAGTGTCTTTTAGAATGTTTTAGTGCTTCGTAGACATTGATAGAAATCACTCTATGAATCGCTGACTCCGGCTTGCTTTTAAAGTGAACTTTTACAGATATTGCAAATCTCCACGTCTCCAATTGAAGAATTATATGTAATATTTGTTTTTCTTTCATTAACTTTTCCACTTATTCTGCTTTTTTTTTTGTTCTTCACTAAGCCTGAGTCTGATTCTTATCCTGCGAAGCTCTATTTCATCCTGGATTTTCTGCAGTTTCAGAGTGTTTGCGTTTTTGACCTTTTATAAATTAGGATCCTGTTGATATTATGGCCAAACAACCGCGACGGTGTAGATATTTACAATAGGGGTTTATTCCGTCAAAAATATAGGTGGAATGGTGTAAAAAAAAGCTTGTGAAACATGTTTAAAGATGAATTAAGTTTTGTTATTCATTAAAATAGTTGCTTAATTGATTGAATTGCTTACTTAATTTCCTTAATATGTATCATAGTATTAAATGTTAGCGAAAATATGTATAGTGGACGGTGTGAGTTGATTTCGGCTCACACGTGATCGAAAATGAATTAACCTTTAAAATTTGGACAGAATTATCACAGTTCATTGTAAATTCTATGAGTTGATATAAAATTCATTGGAATTCATCTGGGCATTGCTAACAAGGCTTTTGTTATTTTATCAGAAAAACCAGCATACTTGGTAATGTATCTAATGGTTGTTATTCATACTAGCAGTCAAACGCAGCTGAGTGTAGATCCTTATTAAGCTGATCATAGCTGAAAGTTGACATTATTATGCGAATGAATGGCATTAAAGAGCTTGCCTCAACAGTTGTTTACATTATCTATGGCTTTTCAGAAATAAACATAGTAGTACGAAGTCGGAAAGGGCCAACATTGGGGTTACATGTAATGTTTTACAGTTTTAATGATTTCATGTAGTGTTCCTCCCAACGGTTTACTGGCGCGTTTTAGCTGGGAGGTGTTTCTGCGTGCCGAGCTGCGATTGACCACAGTGCGATTCATCCCGCCAGCAGGGCCTCGCAACTGACAACGAGTCCGCTGTTTCCATCGGGAAAGCCAGCTAAGAGTAAACCAATACTAGGATCCACCATTGTCCCACTACCAAATTACTCGCATGGTGGCCAATCTTCCTTTTCTCCACACGGACGGCGACTGCCTGTGGTGGTGACGATCTGGATGACCTGATTGGCCTCGGAACTCCAGGGAACCACAATGACTGAACGAGCAAAACTGCGAAGAAAAAAAGTGGAAATTATGCTGAGGCCTGCACAATCAGTAAGGACGGGCCATCGAAGTATCCAAGTATGTGTGTAGGTATGCGGCAGTGTTAGTCTGTAGTATCTAGGGCGACGCATGTGTTTAATTATTACACCCGATTTGATATGCTCAAGGAATTTCGAGATTACTAGTTATTTAATGTGTTGTGACATCTAAATAAGAGAGAGTGGAAACCAAATTTCGTGTTTCCATTTTTTGCCTACTATCACCTTTTTTTGAAATTCTGATCGATATTCTAGTGCTTTCGTGAGTGACTGCCAATATGCTAACAACAGATTGTTTGAAAGGATTTCATGATGATGGGCAGTGCTTTTTAAATGGTAGGATTCTTACAACTAATGCTCATAGGGGTTTTTTCTGACGTCTCTTTGCAAATGAGAAAGTTTATGAGAAATGTCATTTGCAGAGAAGCTCTAGTTCACGGAGATCATTCGTTGCATAGAAGCCTACGAATATTTCTCTGAGTTGTTTAGTGGGAAATTCAGGAGGATTTTTTATAAGGACAAAAATAGTGGAATCCTTTGTTAATTTTTTAACCGTGCTGTGTTGTCGTTAGAGGACTGAGGACGGCAATTATCTCGAAATTTTACATTACCAAAAATAGCTGCTGCTTTGATTCCGTTTTTTCTGAGATTTCCTTAAGAATTGAAACAGTTGACTTAGTATGTGGCAGTGGTAATTCTACTGTTCAGAAAATTACAACTGGGAGCTGTTTGATGAAGAACGGGCTTTTGGTGCCTCCGTGTCACTCTATGAGAAGAATCCACTAACCGGTGTTAACGCTGGTGAGCCAGTGGCTGATGTTTGGGGTGTCATCGGGAGAAGCAACAATGGGGTGAGCTGACTTTGTTATTAAATGGAGAGCCGCAAGTACTTCTTATAGCTCTCATATATTCATTGATTTTTCAATGTAAAGGTGCTAGCTCTGGCGGACGGTGTTAATTGGGGTGATGGAGCTCGTTTGGCGGCTCGATGTGCTGTTCGTGGTGCAATTGACCATATGAATGAGCATATCGAAAAGGGAAACTTAAAGAATACTATGGTTAGTGGTTTCTTGCGGTTTATTTTTTTTACTACTGTACTGCTTGTTAAGGAGGATGTAGATCTCTTGCTAACTTCAGAAAACGGATTAAGATAGGTGTAGTCCCTGTTATCTGAAGTCTCATTACATAAACATTCTTAGGAAGTGTTTCACGAGCTATTAGCATCTTTCCATTCTGCTCACTCTTTGATATTACAAGAAGGTGGTATGTTGACGACGCTTTGTGTAGGTGTCGTAGCACCGGCGGTGAGCTGTGACAGGTACACTCAGTTCCTGTATTTTGTACTGCTTTACTGTTATGTTTGAAATATTTTCATAGTGCTGGATGGTTACAACCAGCCAGTCATAAATAAGATTAGTAGTTATGGTGAGTTACTTCTAATGAACGCCAGTTACAGCTGGGTGTTGTGCGTCTGCAATGTAGGCGATTCATTATGCTTTGTATACAATCAAAACTATGGTGTCCGGGAAGTGACGATGGGCAGTCATGACATTGATCAAGTTTGTTAATTCATTACAACGTTGTTGTAGTTATTGTTTGTTATTCCTTATGTAGTTAAAGCTAAAAGGATAAAACTCTCATCAATTCCTGTAGAATACGCCGTGCATTCGACTTCATTAAGTATCGTTGGAGGTGATTGAATGCATATATGACCATTGCAATGATTCGGCGTGGCCTACCGATGTATAGAGCCACTGCTGCTATTCTTCCAGACAGGTCTGGTACCAACTGCCGAGCACAGCGGGGTGGAAGGCTTGGCGGACCAGGGGCGCGTGGTCGACCCCATGTGTTTTGCAGGGCGCCTCTGACCGCTGCCGTTACACGCACCTTAATGCATGTGATCACGCTTGTGTTTTCACTAAGGTAATTATAGGTTTTGAACAATCTTGGATCATCTTTAGATGCGAGATATGCGAGATGCGGGTGGAGCTTTAGGTCCTGTAGATGGCAGAAATCCTCAGTTGCATAATTTGACGTGCAGCATGACATTTGTTGAAGAAGGTTTGTTTTCCAACTGTTTCCAATGTTCAGATGTTTCAGGTGTTGTCAACATGATGTAGACTTTTTGTTTACTGCCTTTTACAAGATTTCACGCCACGGTATCATTTGTGAAAAAATCATTTTGTTTGTTTCACAATATTACCCTAAAAACTTGTGAAAGGCAGTAAATAAAAAGTGAACATTGTGAATTTCAACTATGGCCTCAGCTTAACTGGGTTCAGTGCCGATTTGGGCTATCCAGATCAATCCCGTTGACGGGTGATTGATGATGGAAATGATCGATAGAACTAGCTAAGAGATAGGCGAAACCAAGGGCCCGCATGGTAAGGTGGTGAACGTGTTAGCTCACAGAAAGGATAATAGCGCATTCGTTCCTCACCGCAGACACCTGCGGTCCGGGGTTTTCCAAATATCTCAGCATCATTGTGGTTGTTGCCGGCATAATTCGTCTATTTTATTAGAATCTGTGTTTTACGTTTTGCTATTTAAGGAGATATTGTTTTCATCACATCGGACGGTGTATCGGACAACTTTGATCCTGTCGTTGGAAAGTTTTGTGTGATAAAAAGAGCAAAAGTAGAGAATAAGGAGAATTCTCAACTTCCCCTGCGTGATAACCGGAAGCTGTCAGTGTGAGTGTTTATTCCCTAGTGTCTGCAAGTTTATTAGAAACACTTCCTAACTGCTTTTAATTTCCAAACAGTCATTGTCATGTCTTTTGCAAATTTTCTATTTCAATGTTTTTTTTTAAGTGTTTTTTCTCTTTTTCAAACATATCATCCAATTTATTCATCTTTAGTCAAGTACGTGAGCGAATATTGATTAATTTTGCTATGATCCATAGAGGTGCTAAAGTTTGGGATAGATTGGGCTGCAACTTCAGGATCTATGGACTTCTCTTCTCTTTCGGATATTGAGCGTAGGTCGAACATGGTCTTTCTTTGAAACCCAAGACGGCACTGATACGACTTCCTCAGATCATTATTACAAACAGTTGCTAATATTTGTGGATCGGAGGATATTTTCTGCATTTCCATTCCGGGACGATGACGATTTCTGTAACGAATGCTAACTCTACGATCGTTTGTGGACGATGTAACAAACTTAGGGGATAGAATAAAGCAATTTTTATTTCGCTGAATTACCAAATGAAAGATTCAGAACCCCACCAACATGTTTCCTTTAGATATCCTTATCTTCATCGGGATCGTGCACTACATGTATTCATACCCACCAGATTCAACATCCTTTGCTTCATCAGCGGCTTTGGTGAACTTCCATATTTTTCATGCACATCACAAAGACCTTCTGTAGACATTCAACACAATTTGTGATTCATTCTAGCTATTATGGCATGTAGTTATTAAGAACGCGTGTAGCGCAGTGGTCGGAGGCGCCCCGCAACCCAGACGTGGAATCGATCTCGGCGCCCATAGCCCACCAAGCTCTTCATCCCTCCGGGGTCGGCAAATTGGTACAGAGTTGTCTGGGAGGATAGCAGCAACGGTTCGATACATCGGCAGACCACCGCGAGTCATTGTAAAAGCCAGATATGCATCCAGTCACCTCGAAACGATGCTTAATGAAATCTAATGCATGTTGCATCCCTCAGGGATTGATCAACGCCGAGAGTTTTATCTATTTATACTTTTATTACTTATTGTATCCAACCTGGAAATATTCTTCGTTTCTTCTAAGCGATGTTTGAATACAAATATATAATTTCGGAAAGGAATAGTGATAATGTGACCATATACAAAATTTTTACCTTTGTAGCATTTCGTTTCATTTTCTTGAGACTTATTGAAATTAGATGTAAAAAAGTCAAAAAGTGAACGTTCGTTTGTTACAGATTAGATTAACTAGTGGGAACGGGGAGTGAACAGTAGTATATTAAATTTTATCAGCGCCACCAAAGACTCACCACCAAGGGAGTTTGCTCGAACGCGTACCTGTGCAGCAACACTGCCGTGCGTGGATGCAGCCAGTCGTCATGAACTGATGCTGGTTCGAATGCGAGACATCATAGCGAACGGTCTCGATCCTCCAAAGGAAGTGAGTGGTTGTATCTTGTCATAAATTAATAGATAAATTGATATGTTAACTTGTCAGTTTTTGTTTATTACTATTTTTCACGACGGAGTATGATGTAAAATACAACCAATATGATGTTCAGATATTTGCAAAACATGGGACCCGTGCCAAATCGAACCACGATTACCCTTTCCAGGGGCTGAAATTACGTACCGCACCATTGGAGTCCTTATTTTAACATTCTTCCAGCCAGTTTTGATATGGTTATATATCCCATGCCCCAGACAAATTTATTTCGTGTTTTACTTCAAAAGGGAATATGACCGTTCTAAATTTCGAGTAGTAGTTGAAATTGGGAGGGAAGGACAGATCGGCCATAGAGAATGTATAAGTCGTTTTATTTATAGTACTTCTTTTCGCTGAGAGGTTTTCGTGTTGCACTATTGAATGGAAACCAGTGTAGGTGTGCTAATGAAAGTGTTTCTTTACGTTTGGTAATCCACAAAGTTTTCTCGGCAGGAGTATCGTGGAGCTCATTGTTGATTAAAACATAACGTAGCGCTAATGTCACATAAGAGTTTGTTAAAATAGATAATGTCCATCATATAACAAACGGCGGAGAATTGTTTTTATACTTTATGCTGATCGGCCGGCCTGTGTTGATTTCAATCCACAGCTGGCGTGGTTAAGAATTAAGTGACGAAGCTACTGCTTTATGAATTATGAGCTATACGAAGTCTAAAAGTTATAAAGTAATTATGTTTTTTTCTGGAGAGATATTTTGTTGATGTATTGAAGCTATAATTTTTCAAAGAGCAAAAACTTGACCGATAAGGACGGAATGTGTCAGGCTTGTCGCTTTTCATCTACTCGTGATTCGCTTTTTCCCCGTGTCACCGCTTCTGTACTCTCACATCGTCTCATTCAGTTTGCTACTCATCTAAGCCAGTGAGTTACAACACATTATGGTTTAAAGCGATTTCCGGAATCATTTGGCATATATTTAAATCAGAAGTATTTGTCTGTGAAGTCTCAGGTTTTTAGCCTTTTTATTTATTTTCTTTTAATTTAAGGGATTTAGGTAGTAACTAGAGATTACATTTAATAATTTTTTTTTAGCAGTCTCTTTGTTCAGAGCGAAACGTCGAACGCTTGAGAATCCTGATTTGTATAGAAAAGAGAAGATGACGAGATCTGAGCAACGTTCAAGGTGAACGGCCGCGTTATTCTGAATTTTCTTAATTTTGAAAGTTGAAGTGCATTGAGCAGCGTGGTGGTTAATAATGCAACCCAACACAAAAAAAGGCGCTGGTTCGACATCTTCCTGAACGCTCTCCTCGATCCACATAGGAACACCTTAGCTTCGGCTATCTCCAAGATTAAAAGCAGAGTCAGCTCGACTGGGATTTCAAGACATTCTTGAGAAAGGCAAAATTCTTAAGCAGCAGCGAAAGCAACACGCGAATTGTTCGAAGACCGTTGTGCAAGATAAGTGCGAAGAAAACAAGTCGAATT
Source organism: Angiostrongylus cantonensis (assembly GCA_009735665.1). Lineage (NCBI taxonomy): Eukaryota > Metazoa > Nematoda > Chromadorea > Rhabditida > Metastrongylidae > Angiostrongylus > Angiostrongylus cantonensis. Next base: position 76,201 of record MQTX01000234.1, on the reverse strand, counting down.
CTGAGATATGCATAATAGATGTGACGACGGGTTATTTACTTTACTTACTTACGCGATTACTTGGATGGCTCGTTTTCACTGGTTTTGTGAGTCGCAGTATAATTTCCATTCTTCGGAAACTTGCTGGTTTAGCCATTGTGGTTCCTCGGAGTCCCAAGAACAGCTTGGCCAAAGCCCGCCTCAGGTCGTCACCACCACAAGCAGCCGCCACCCTTGTGAACCAAGGCTTGCCCCCATACGACTAGTTTGGTACCAGGACGGTGGTGGATCCTGGTATCGGTTTACCCTTAGCTGGGCTTCTTGGTGCAAAGGTCGAACTCCTTATCAGCATTGGAGGCCTGCTGGTGGGTTGGGTCCTCCCTCTGTACATCGCATTTCGACACCCATGAGCACCTCCCAGCCACGATAAGGTGGTAGACCGCTGGAAGACGGGTTATTTAAAACAAACAAAATTGCGGCAAATGGTTGCAGCTGATTTAAATCACTTTTGAAATCTGATACTAATCTTCTTTAGAAGACGAGCAGTGAAAGAGAAGATAGCGGATATGCCTGGCAAGTTGGATCATGCAAGTGTAGTAGCGTATACCGTTGGAAGACATGGTTTACGTGGTTAGCCTTCAACTATCTTTTTCCATCCCTGTGGTTTTTTTTTGAAATCTACCCTCCTCCATTTTCGATTTTCCCACTTTTTTTCTGCAAATGATGTCTTCACTTTTAGATGAGGACTCACGAACTCCTAGGGGAATTAATTGCCACTCATTTGAGGGTATGTTCACAATTATGTGAAAATAGCGTAACATTTGTGTAGAGTACGGATAGACATACGTCTAAAACTTTTAAAACTTCAAATTTCATTAAGTTTTGGAAATGATCACAGTAGGTATCAACGGTGAAAATGACTGTGAAGTGATCGAGACAAGAACTATGGAAGCGAACATGGAGAATTTCGCTCGAATGGATAAAGCTTCGGTTAGCCTTTTGCTTCGTAGTACTCCGTATCCATGGTCCTTCTGCTGTTTAATTCTATGAAAATATTTTAACGAAATGTGTTCTTGCGGTTTTGTCATCATTGCTACTTAGTGGGTTTTTATTTTTTATATAATTTGTCCAGCTGCGGGTTATATGGGGACTTAAATTATGAGCTCATGAAAAGCATGCATTTGCAATGTTGGTGTTGGCTGAGCTGTTGTTCTTAAGATGGTTGAACTCATGAATCTTTGTACATAATTGTTGCCGATAAATTTATTTATGTGTTCTTATGAACTGATCTTGTTGAGCTGGTGCGAGGTTGGTATAGTTGTCGTTGTCGTTGTTGTTGTTGTTGTTGTTGTTGTTGTTGTTGTTGTTGTTGTTGTTGTTGTTGTTGGTCAACGGCTGACGTTTCGGCGATTTCGTCTTCCTCAGAGCCTTTCTCTTACGAGTGGCATTCCTAGTGGAGTGATGGCTCTGAGAAAGGCGAAATCGCCGAAACGTCAGCCATCGACCAGCGACAGCAACAACAGCAACGACAACGACAACGGAGACCTATACCAACCTCGCATCACCCTCAACAAGATTAGCTCATAAGAACAAATGAATAAATATATCGAACATTTGTGCCGATGTTTGTAGAAAGTCCGTCTTTTGAGTTATTAAGATATGTTACTGATAACATATGCATATCCTTTTTATTCTTCTTGATATGTTTTGTCAACTGTGAATGTCGCTTCAGTGTATATGTTCTAGTGTTGTGCGACACTAGTAATGAGAGATGGCGACCGGGCAACATTATCCATGACCGTTAGTCGTTCACCTCAAGGATCGCTAAAACATCCGGGAAAAATGCGACGAACACGAACTCGTGCGTCAACGGACTATACTCTAATAGAGATCGTTGAATCCCGCTCTCCAGAACGCTCTGAAAGACCGATCAGTCCTTATGAGCAATTACCTGTGAGTCATAGTATATTCTCTGTCCCTTTATTGTAGCTCATGTGTTCATTCTTCTCGTTTTTCTAAGTAAAACCTCTAGGCAGTGGCTAAGAAATTCTCTCATCTTAACAAAATACTAAGTTGCTACAGCAAAAATGTGTAGTAATACCATTATTTTTATCGTCCTTTTCGTATGTAGCTGTAGGCAGTGTTCATTTTTTTAGTCAAAGGGTGAACTCGTCCTTGATTCACTTATTGTTTTCATAAGAAATTTGAAACATAACTTCAAACATCTATTAGGTAGGTAATCTGCGGCAATGTCTTTAGAATGAGTCATATTTTCGTCGTTTTAGTTAATGCCATGACTGTTTAGGCTCAAGCATGTTATCTTAGAGCTAAACACAATACCTCAATAATTTATCCCTTCATCAACAGTAAAAGCTATTCGTAATGCCGAACTAGCAAATGTAGCGAGGATCCACCTTACTGCATTGTCCCCTAACTTGATTAGTTCGACATTGAAAGTAAAACGTCCTTGTGATGTCAAACTGCGTTCTCAAACGAGGATCCATCTTGCCGCGTTGTCCACTAATCCGATTAGTTCGACGTTTTTATCTGTAAACCCAGTTAAGAGTAAATATGTGAAGAGAAGCAACCCAATAAGCTTTAACTAATTGCTGTTTGGCGAGAATGAGTAAACATTAAATGCATCGTCGTAATAGGAGATACAAAAGTGTAGTCCTTTGCCTGCCTTTAAAGTGACTGAGAAGAGCTGAGCATGAAAAGGATGAGGGATACTTTAGTGGTACATTTTCGAGTTGATAAAATGTATTTCAGATGATATAAGTAGCACTCGGACGAGCAATTCTTATTTACTAAAATAACTCATGCATATAGCTGACTTAATTCAGATGCACATTATTCAGTGGTCTAAAAGGAACAGTTATGACTTGTTAACTGAAATTTAATGATTGAGAATGTTTACCAGCTTCACAGAGTTTTGCCTTGAATAGGCTCGTACAATGTGGAAATGTGTTCTGATAATGTGACATTCTTAGTTGTTAACGTTTTTTACTTTATAATTATGCACAGTATCTTATTTTAAATTACAGGTACATATTATGACTCCACGAGAGGACATCTATGTGAATGGTCCCGGTAGTTGTAGTAGGAGTCGTAAGAAGCACTCAAGGAGCTCAGTAGCTCGTCATACTCTTGGAGTAGATGTGCAATGGTTGAAGCGGTTCATTACCAAAAAGGAAGATCTTGAACAAACACAATCTACTATAGCGCAAATGAGCGATGGAAGGCAAGGAAATCTGTCCATTTTATCTCAAGTTTTTTTCTTTGGTCACGATTTAGTCAGTTATTACGAGGAAGCTGGTCTGAAATTGAGAACTTTCCATGTATGTATCAGTTTTTTTTATATTTTGTAGAGAATCATTCTCATTTAGATTATATTTCCACATTTCAGGATATTATTATTCATGTTTTTCCTAACACTGCTGTTGGTTATTTGTTTTAGAAAGTGGGGAACACATCCGTCCAGTCTCTCCACCACTACCTTGCCTGCCGTGGGCGCAGTGGTCGGAGGCGCTCCTGCAACGCACACATGGGATCTTCTGGTCCACCAAGCTTTCCATCCCTCCGGGGTCGGCAGATTGCTACCAGACCTGTCTGAGAGGATAACAACACTGAGTCGATACATCGGTGGGCCACCTCGAGTTATTGTAAAGGCCAGATATGGGTTCAGTCACCTCCAAACGATGCTTAATGAACTCGAATGCATGGCGCATCTCTCAAGGATGGATCAACGCTGAGAGCTTTGCCCTTTTTGACTTTCCAAGTCAAGTGATTTAAACTAAACAGTACTCATCTTTTTAATGCTTTTTGTGTTCCTTATGCGAGCTGAACCCAATGGGCAGCTCAGATGCATGACAAGAATTGTTGGAGAATGTACCGGTTTTCTCTTACATGCAACTTAACCTATGAGAAGTGGCATGAACGGTGAGAGGTGGTCGATCGGATCTCGAATTGGAAGACATATCTTTGCTTCTTCATACGAGCTAAACTCAGTAAATAGTCATGAAACGTGAAAGGAACAGATTGTTGCGTTATTAATGAATGCACTATCTGCTTCTGCTCGGATCACTCGATGATTCGGTTGAGGATAGATGGTACACTTAGCTTAATAAAGCCTAATTCGGTCGTTTAGCAGTCGGAAGGAACGTGATTCTTAGTCGGATCACCTGTCATCCCGCTGTTCGCCTAATGACTGAACTCGACGGGATTAAATCCATTTCTCCCTGTCGCATGCAGAGTGGTTTATTCTGGCTTTAGGAACTCGTTGAGCATCATACCTTTCTTCTAGTGACGAACTCTGACCATTGGGTCTGTGGTCTTCCTGCAGTACATTTGACATCTCGAGGAATCCACTCACTAATGGTTCTTGTCTATCGGTCGTTGTACATACACATTGCATATTCGTCGTACCTTATCTTTGCCAATTTGGCGTATAGAATGGCGTCGTTGATCTTTGATCGTTGCTGTAGATTGTAGATGGAGCTTCTGGTCCCTTCCTTCACTTGCACGATACGGGATACTTCCAGCGTCCTCCTTTGCACAGCGTTTCCAATAACGCTGAGTGATCTTTCATCTTGCTTGCGTAGCGACCAGGTTTAGGACGCATATATAAAGGCAGGAAGAATCGTGGAGTCGAAAAGCACAAAGTTGGGTGTTCTTTCTTTTATGCTCTTAAAAGTTTTATAAGTGGCTGGCTTCCTCCTACTCAACTTTGGAACTGAGTCGTTTATCATGTTGATTTCTTGACCTATATCTGCAGTTTTTAGAAATATTCGCTCGGTTGAGTGTGAATGGGGCTTACAAATCCATTCCTCTCATGAACATCGTTTTTGTAAGATTTGGCCGAAAAACAATCTTTTTCTACAGGCGTTGTGAAAAACGGCAAGCATTCGTTTCGCCTGGTCTTCATGTGATAAGAGCAGTGTCATCAGCAGAGCGAAGATGGTGTAGTTACTGTCCATCGACTATCACTCCCATGCTGTCCGATTCTAATGTTCGCGTGACATTGTCGAGGATGACGATGGATGATTTTGGCATCTGGCGTCGCCTTGCCTAACCCCTGTTTTGACTTCGACGTTAATACCGTTATAGAGTGGTGATATTGAGGTTGCGAAATTTTTATACAGCCCACGAAAAATTTTTATACATTAGGTTGGTCACCCTGGCTTGCATTGCTGCTATCTCATCTGGGTCAAAGGGTTTCCTTAAATCGATGAAAATTGAGGCAAAACAGTCTCATGCATACTCTCGATACTTCAATAATTTGTGAACAGCCGAGCGAGTGTGTTCATAACGACTGGCGGAAGGTTTCTCAGGTATTCAGATCTTATCCTTTCCGGACCTGGTGTTTGGCTCTTTACCGACGAAGCAGCATGCCGCATTTAGGAATAGAGAACCGGTTGGACAATATATCATCTTATCATCTTACATGAGGTTGCAGCAATATTTCCGTACTCGCTCTTGCCAGCGCTGCCGTATCTGGGGTTTTTTGGGGTTAAGGGAATGAGGCACGTTTATTTCAAAGCTTAGCGTTTGATTTCCACGGAGAGCTTATTGAGCTCTGAACGTTAAATAGAGTATACTCACGGATAACTTGTCTGCCTCTTACAGAGTAGACGAGCTTATTTGTTGAAGGTGACTCCTAACCGCCTTCCATATACTTCTCTGTCACTTGGTTGCAGGGTTTTGATCGAATTGACTCGTAGAATACAATCCGCATAGACGAGAACGCACCTGCGCAAGCATGCACAAATGCCTTATTAAACTCAGAAAGTTATGTTAGATCAGTTCAGCAGTAGCATGGAGTACGACCTGTGGATTTGCTTACGTCTCAGGGAAGCTAAGATAGTCTTTGGTCAGCGATTAACCACTGGTCCGCCACTTGGAGACGCGATCTTTGTCACTTATTAAATTTATCTCATATCTTGTGATAATTATCCAAGTTACCTCGCGTGCCCAAAATGTTGTCTGCGTTGTTACCAGGGCGCGTGTGGCGCAGTGGTTGGAGGCGCCACTGCGACACGGACGTGGAATCGATCCCTGCTCCCATGGCCCACCAAGCCTTCCGTCCCTCCGGGGTCGGCAAATTGGTACCAGACTTATCTGGGAGGATAGCAGCACTGTCTCGATACATCGGTAGGCCATTGCGAGTCATTGTGAAGGCCAAATATGCATCACCTTCAACGATACTGAATGAAGTCGAATGCTTGACGCATCCTTCGGGGATTGATCAACGCCGAGAGCTTTATCCTTTTTTACCTATACGGATGGTTGGAATCCACGACTTTTATCAGTACAGTTGAGACGTGGTACCATTTCACTGTTCGTTGTTTTCTGAATCGTCAGTTTCTTATAGAGTTCATTCTGTGAAGAGGGTAATGTGCACTTACATACCTGTTCATCAATGGGACTATTTGTATGACCAGATTCCTTGCATTATCCAGGAATTTATAGATGCCGGCTCTAAGGAAATCCAAAAATGGCGAGAAATATGCTTGATTATTCTTCTAATTTTATATTTTACATTTCTCCTCGCAACTGCATCTTTGTTGCGAAGTAGGAACCATCTTGACGGAGTCGTGCTCTTCTGTCCTCAAATACAGCGCGGCTGAAAAGTCATAGTTGCAGTTGTTTGGTTACTTCCAGATGCAATTGAGATATCATCCACAATGTAAACATAAGTTTTATTTCATTTTCTTCTTCAATTTTTATCCTTTTCGGGTTTTTTTTTCAGTTGTCAAGCTTCGATGATGACGACGATGACTAGTACAGAAAGGGTTCCGTTGCGCCAACGCCTTCGAATACTGTTTGGGTCAAATCGCAATCTTCACACTCATCATATAGATCCTCATGTCTCGAACCCCGCAGCAGAAAAGCCCATAAGACCACAATGGCTAGCGTTGCGAACTAGTAGAAGAGTGTAAAATGTAACTCGGTTCCAGTGTTGTCTTCTTCATTAAAAGTTTTCGGACCAAAAATTTTCCTTAAAAGTACACGTGAGCCATGCTAGCAAGAAATCCTGACTTCGCTGATTTAGTTGCTGTACGTGCCACGTGGATTTTGGTGCTTCATTAGGTTATCTAGTAGAAAACGAACGATAAGTATGGTAGCATTGCTCTCTGTTGACTGTTCATTAATGCTTCAGGGGGAGGTGCTATCCAATCATTCATACTAATGATGGTTATTGTACAAATTTTTTGACAATCTTAAGACCATTATTCTTTTCATTCCACTCAGTCAATGCTTATGTACTGAATTGTAACGTTTTAGTATCAAAGACATTATATGACACAGGATTGAAATATAGTTCTAGCTTCTGATCATCGTGGTTTTATTTATACTACTAACATGGTCCTGTTAACCATTCCAAGTTTCTAGGTTACCTATGTAACGCTCTCAAAAACGTCTTTCCTATCGACTATTCATAGCATGTTTGATTTTTCATATTGTATTACTATTGTTGTTAATAGAGAAATATTGTTTATTTTACTTATTCAAAGACATGTGTAGCATCTGTTTGAGTAGCCAGTACTGACTATTATTGGTACTACATGTGTTTGCCAGTGTTCATATTTCTAATATCTGCCTGTTTTTGATCCCATTTGTTGTGCTTCCATTCCATCTGAATTGATATTGACAGCACTTCACAGTATAATCAGAGATATATTATTCCTTAAAAAATGAAGCCATCGAAATAGTCTTCATGTTTCGGCTGCACATTTCAGTTTACTAAACTTTGTTTTAATGTAGTATGAAGTTAAATATCTGGTTCTACTTTTCTTACCTGTACATAGATACCAGTTTCTCTTACAGTACTTAGTCATAATCTTGTACTCCTACTTACAATTGTTTCTGATTTCATTTATCCACTTAGCGTTAAAGTGCAATTCAACACAGTCCGTTGTAATTTTTTCTCAGAATAAACCTTTATTTCCTATGTGTTGTTTTATGTCCAAAGAGCCAACGGGCAGCGGTGTAGAATTCTTAACAGCTCATAGAAAATGTCAATACTGTAGATAAAGGATAAAGCTCTCGGCGTTGATCAATCCCTGAAGGATGCGCCATGCATTCGACTTCATTAAGTATCGTTGGAGGTCACTGAATGCACATCTGGCCTTTACAATGACTCGCCGATGTATCGAGCCAGTGCTGCCATCCTCTCAGACAAGTCTGGTACCAATTTGCCGACCCCGGAGGGATGAAAGGCTTGGTGGGCCATGGGAGCTGGGATCGATTCCACGTGCGTGTCGCAGTGGCGCCTCCAACCACTGCGCCACACGCGCCCTGGTAACAACGCAGACAACATTTTGGGCACAAGAGGTAACTTGGATAATTATCACAAGATACGAGATAAATTTAATAAATGACAAAGCTCGGAAGCATACCTCGACAAAATTGACAGATGCTGAGAGTTTTGGCTTTCAAATAATTAGTCCTGACATGCCTGATAAGGGAGCGTGTGGCGTAGTGGTCGAAGGCGCCTTGCAACACACACGTGGAATCGATCCCCACGCCCATGCCTCGCCAAGCCTTCCATCCCTCGGCAGATTGGTACCAGTATTCATTGGGAGGATAGCAGTACTAAGTCGATACATCGGTAGGCTCGATCGATACATCGATAGGCTACCGCGAGTCATTGTAAAGGCCAGACATGCATTCAATCGCTTCCAACGATACTTAATGAAGTGGAATGCATCGCGCATCCCTTAAAGATTGATCAACGTAGAGAGCGTTAGCCTTTTTCTATGCCTGATCAATGCTAAGGTTACAGTGTCATTTCCTTGATATAACAATGAAATATGAGACCTTAGCATGCTTTCTTACAGCATTAGTAATCCTGGAGCAAAAAAAGGTGGAGAAAGGAACTGTCGCTATTACAAGAATTTCTCCCACTTTTAACAACTATCTGGGAAAGAAATAGAGCGAGACGCCCATCATGCTTCCTGAGTACATGAGCTTTTACTACGTAATAAAGTGAATCGAGACGGGAGTAGCGCGCGTTCGGAGGTTTATGGTTCGACAACGGGCCTGGGGCAAATCATGTCCTCTATGCTTTGGGTATCAGAAAATTGATATCGGACTGGTCTGCGAGGACATAGACACTGATTTGATACATTGATGAGCAATCATAAGTCATTATATAAGCCAAATATGTGTAGAATTATCTCAATGATATTATAAATGGAATCCAGTACATGCTGCATCGGTATCAGCTGACTGCATTGCATATTATTTCAATGGCGAATCGAATTCGTAGTTAAGTACGTTACATTGTACTTCACATAATATCTACCATGAGAAAGAACGAGCACTAAATGAAGGTTGAAAGATTGTAAGATTTCTACTGGAGCCTCAGCTTGATATGATTCAATGCATGCCGGTTTGTGTTGCTCAGTATTTCTGCTAACGGGTGATCGCTGATTGCACCGTAACCCTAGAGAACTGGTTGAGAGAAACGCAAAGCAAGAGCCTCTGTTGAAGCAGCGGTAAACAAATGAGTCATCGGAAATGGTAATCCCACGTTCGAAGCCCAACTGTGGTCTAGAGTTTTGTTGAAATCCGAGCATCCTTGTAGTATTTCACATAATACCTACCCACGAAAAAAGCATAGGCACTGAATAAGCGTTAAAAGTTATGTGGTACTACTTGATGGGGTTTTATGTGTAAAATTTAATATACGCTCTAAGGAACTCTTACAACGTGCGCCGTCTTTTTACCTCACTCAATAGCTCAGCTGTTGCCTAAGACGCCGCCAGTTACACTGTGGCTTCTCAACGTCAAGCAACATCCAACGTTGTGGCCGATGCCCTCTCATCAATTTTATAACGAACTGTTATTATTCATTAGGATGTTTCTCACCCACAAAACAAAATCACAATTCAAACCAAACGTTTCCTTTCTTCTCATTCATTTGAATTCAATATTGACTCACGCGCTGAAAATAAGGTATTTGAGTTATCTCACCGTCATTATATGCATTTCTTAAGACGTAGGAGATTTTCGAAAGCGACCACCATTTAGTTTTGAAATGAATAATCGACATTTTCTTCGATTATTAAGCTAATAAGAGGTTATCATACGTGTTTTATTCAGCTACCGTTTGGGCGCCTTCGTCCTCTTCAGAGCCGCGTTGGCCTGAGTCGATTATCCGCAGCCGTTCGTTCTGACAATATGCATCTTTGTAGTTCCAAGAACTTGAGACTTCTATAGTGTAGTAGTCCTTCAATGTATGTCAATTTAAACTCGTTTAAATATAAGCGCATTCGTATGGTCATATGGTGCTGAAGAACATGATTTCAATGACGGAGAACCGTTCGGTTCAGCTTCATAGATGATCGTAAGCTAGGAATGCGTGAAGCGTAGTGGTTGGTGATGTCTTGCTATTCAAATAGGTACGATCCTATGCCTCAGACTAGCTAACCATCTATCCCTCCGGGGTCAGCAAGTTGGCAGCAGTCTTGTTCAAGAAGGTAACAGCACACATAGAGACATTGGCAGGTTACCATCAGTCACTGTATAGGCTAGATACACATTCAGTGACCTCTAACGATCTTTGATGAAGTCGAATGCAAGGAGCACCCCTCAAAAATTGATCAATGTCTGAAGCCTTTAGTGTAGCAATTTAATACTATATTAGATCAATAGAGAGTTAACAGACTATTCCAGGGTACTCTGTATTTTATTTTGGCACATTCAAGATGACACGACTACAACGATTACACTCAAGAAGATTCGACTTGTCGCGACTACGAAGACCCATATCGCAAGGATGAACAACTATGGACAATCGACTTGGATCAAAACGACTCTGAATACGGCGAAAGTGCCGAGGCGTTAGCCAGTTGAAACTTTTATAACAACCTCCAATTAGCTTAATAATCTAAGCAATATTAAATACATCGTAATAGGACAATGGATTTAAAGTAGTTGAAAACTATTGTTGAGTATTTTCTCTTCTGTTTATTTGTTTTTTTTTTCAAATCTTAAACCCTTATTCTGTTCTTCATCCATATAAGTTGGCTTTATATATTGCGCTAAACAGAGCACTTCATTTCATTTCCTCGTATCCGTCATCTGTGAATGTTTTCAGATTTGCATTTTTGTTGGCTTTTTATTTAAGGACTTTTTGATTTTCATAAATATCGTGGAATTCTGGTCGAGTAAAACCTCACTGGAATCATACGATAGTCCTCCTAAAGCGTTCCCAGATCCTTGCCACAATCAGTCGCCAACCCTTGTGGATTGGAGTGTGCTTCACAGACAAGTGAGGCACCAACTACCCAACCACGGACGGATACAGAGCTTGTTCGACCCGCGTTTTCGTTGAACCAAAAACACTGCGTATATTATTGCAGCTCCACCAGAAAGCCCAATTAAGAGTAAACCAATACCAGGATCCACCACCTTGCTGGTATCAAAGTAGTCACGTGATGGCAAATTTTCCTGTGATACACAATGGTAGTGACAAACTGTGATAGTCATGATCAATGGCACAATTTGGCTAGGTTGACCTCGAGACTATAGGGAACCACAATAGCTAAACCAGCAAAGCTCCGAAAAAATTGAAATTATGCTGTGGCCTCATAACTAGTGAAAGCGGGTAATCTAAGTGTCCAACTAAGTATATTATTGCATTCTTTACTGATGTTCCATATCAAATGGGACTGGGAGTCGATTAATTCGCATCAGCGCTCCAAATATTTCCTTATAGAAATTACTCGATGTTTGAACATTTCTTAACATACTTAGGCGTTCTCTGAGGTGTCAAAGGTGTAGCAGATGCATGAAAACTCACGGATTTTATCCCGGCCTTTTCGAAGTTTATGTTTCAGAAAGATGTATACTTCAGTATTTCGTTGAGGAGTGCTTCTCATAAGTGAAAGACAAAGCAGAAATTTTTACTTAAATAAACGGAAAATATCACTGAACGAAACTTGTGGTTTATTTTGCCTTTACTTTAAAGGCATTGTTGATTTAGGAGAGAAGTAGAAGATAAGATGAATTAAGAAGAATGCCGATGAGGTTTGGTGCAACAAACATTTCAGTTATGCGCATTTATCTATGTGTTTATGGATTAAAATAAACATAAAAATAGGATCCTCAAGAAAAACCGCTAGTGCGAAAAGTCCTGTAGAGGCTAATGGTGCAGTCTTCAATGACTGGACATTAAATTTTATCTGCTTATGCGACTTCTTTTCATTATCACCAGCTGTGGTTATTCCACCAGGGTCAATAGCAAATGGTGCCCTTGAGATTGCGATGAAATCATCTGAGTTCGTCCAGTATTTGTTCTCCAGCTATATCTTCCAGAAATTAATATATGCACGTGAGAATTTATAGAGCTGGCTTCTTAAAGGATAGAAAAAGGATAAAGCTCTCGACAATGATCAATCCCTGAGGGATGCGCCCTGCATTCCACTTCATTAAACATCGTTTGAAAGTGATTGAATGCATATCTGGGCTTTACAATGACTCGCGGTAGCCCATCGATGTATCGAGCCAGTACTGCTATCCTCTCAGACAGTACTGGTACTAATTTACCGACCGCGAAGGAATGGAAGGCTTGGTGGGCCATGGGGCGGGGATCGATTCCATGTGTTTGCTGCATGGCAGCTCTGACCACTGCGCCATTCGTTCCCGGCGGGCAAAACTGGCTTTTTAGCATGCAAAATCCCAGATGGCCTAGAAACTAACTCCAACCCTGTTTACTTTGCATTTTCTGCCTACTACAATTTTTACGAAAAGGCGAAACAAAGGACACCCATGGTGCCGTGGTGAACGCGTTAGCCCCGGAAGGGATAATATCGCGTTCGTTCCCCACCGCAGACACCAGCGATCCGGAGCTCTGCAAATGTCTCAGAATCCTTGTGGTTGTCATTCGCATAGTAACCTGCTGTGAAATTTGTAATGGGCAGAAAATAAAAAACAAACACTGTGATTTTGTGACACATACTACAGCCTCATCTTAACTGGATTCAATTCCGATATGGGCTCACCAGATCAATTCCTTTGACGGGTGATGATTGCTGATGGTGAACATCGATAGAACTAACTGAGGGAAAGGCAAAACGAATGACCTGCATGGTTTGGTGTTGTTTCAAATATTGAACTAAAAATTGAATTTAAACTTATTACTTACTGCCAGCTCTTTTTAACGGCAGGGCATATATTGCGAAACATAGCTTCAATGATGCTGAGATATTTGCAAAATTCCGGACGGCATGTGTCTGCGGTGGAGATAGAATGCGCTGTTGTCCTTTCCGGGGAGCAACACGTTCACCACCACACCATGCGGGTCTCTCGTTTTGCCCGTCTTTCAGCTAGTTTTTTCGATTTTTAGTTCTATCGGCAAAATGATCGATAGAACTAGTTGAGAGACGTGCAAAAGGAAGGACCCGCATGGTGCGGTGAACGCGTTACTCCCCGGAAAGGACAACAGCGCATTCGATCTCCACCGCAGACACATGCCGTCCGGAGTTTTGCAAATATCTCAGCATCGTTAAAGTTAAAAAATGAATATCCATCACATCTAATAAATCGTTGGAGAGCAGATTTTAGCTGTGCTGAGTCATTCTTTTTTGATTTTCTTATAGCTTGTAGGAAATTCAAACTGCTTGATTAAAGCACATAGAGAAGAAATTCGGGAACATTTCCTTTTTGAAGTGAAATTTTAAAAGTAATCCACCGATTTCGCTAATTCTGTTAAAGATGGACTTTGCTAGAAGTTCGTTAACTGTTGCTGAGGGCACGGTGTTAGGTTGGTTTCAAAGTTAGGTGATAAAGACTAGGATGACTGGCAGTGATTATCTGCCGTAGATGACAATGATTACACCGCCCAGTCTCGATGATGCAGCCAACCAGTTGAATGAAACCACATGATACCGCAAGTGAAACATGTTGTGAATTGAAGCACATCTATTCACTGCATGCAGTGGAGGTATAAGTAAAGTGACAAAAAAGCAAGAAAACGTTAGTTTCGTAACACTTCAGTCGAGAGAAAAATCAGATCTGTTGTTCTAAGGAACCATAGGATACTCGCCTCCTATGGTTCCTTAGAACGACAGACACGACAGATACGACACGATTCCTTATTGCCTTGTGGCACTCTACTTGACATAGACTTGAGATGACATCCCGTGATATTCTGTGATGGATTAAACAAAAGTGAAGTGCCAAAACACTTGCGTTGGCAAAATATATATCAGAAAAAGATTATGATGGCTTTTTTTTTTGTTTCACAGAAGAAGGTTCTACTGGATACGATAAGAAGACACCACATCGAAGGTAGGAGCAACTGTGGACTATCAGCTGGGATCATCGGCTCTGAGGAAGACGAAGATACTGAAACGTTGACGGAATAAAAGTTGTATTACAGCTTAGTGTTTGTTTACCAATGAAATAAGGTATGAAGCTTTTTGCGTTCGACAGATAAAATAATTCTGGCATATCGGCGATCCGTCTTCTACAGTCGTATGGGAGAATTTCTGTAGAACGACGACGCTTGACGTAATCGTTCATGCAAACAATATTTAAAATAAAAAGAAATAGCTAATTGAACTATTCATATTCATATAGAAAATGAAAAGTCCGACAGGCGGCTAGCAGTTTTATTGCTCTCATGCGATCTCTTTTCAAAGAGAAAACAGAGAGAACTCGTACTGTTCCATGTCGTTCTAAGATATCCGAAATATCTCTCCGAATGACCCTGGTTTTTCAAAATGCAGGTTTTTCTTGCTATTTATTAAGTGACATTCTTAATGGGGACTAAAGTGGTCTTCGATCTTAAAACCTCCTTCTCAGTGCTTGGTTAACGCCGCTGTCTAATACTCTGGTTGTTAATAAATAACGCCTATCTGAAGCAGAGTAGTGCTAAATTTTTAGCGAATTAACATTAAATCAAGATACGATTTTCTTCCTTTCCCTCTTCCACCTTTTATAAGAACATTATTCGTTGTCAGTTTTTTTTTCTGACTTAGCATCAAAGTATTTTCTTCTATCTGTGACAATATTCTGTTTTAGCTCTTCTTTGCTCATGTATATCATTTTGTATAGAAATTTATTAGGCTACATCACAAAGTCAATACTTTAGATCCATGATGTCATAGCGGGATATTTCTCTGGACAATGCTCAATCCTTTCTTTTCTTCCCTTCTTCTTCATTTAATCAGCACTGTTACTGCTGCCCGTCATTCACTATGTACCACTGCATCACTTACGGTTCGTGGCATGGATGTAGTAGCCGCATCTAAAGGCACCGTACTAGTCGCCGTATTTATGCCTCTACAATGTGCCTCATGCCACCGGCAGCTAAAACGGTAAGCGTTCTATATCGTACCTCGATATTGAACTCCTTCCTCTAAGTTTTAACCAAGTTTTCTTGGAATTTTTACTTCCTAGGGTACCAAAAGACTCCCTAGTTTCTAAATGTTTCAAAATTTCAAAGGGTTTCGATTAGAGTAATGCCTTCAGGCAAAGCTATGCATGGAAAAGAAAAGCATCGAAACCATTTTCCTCTTTTTTAAAGTAGAGTCATAGGTGGCGCGGATTTTGGCGCCTCGATATGATAATGATATAATTGATTTAAATACTCACTTTCAGATCCAGTTGTTAGTTTTCTATGAATGCTGAGAAAATTTCTTTATTTCCTAGATAATAAAGGTATTCAATGAGAACTTTCACAATCGCTCTCTAAAGGATTATTTTAAGACATCTTAAAAAGACATCTTAATAGATGAGTTTCCATTGGTTTCCAACAATGTTGCTTTTCTTATAATAATTGACCCGAAATCGGCTTGAGAGCACCTTCAATCTCCTTCTTTGTCTATCCTTGCTAACTTAATTTCCCAAGGTCGACTTTCCATGAGCGTAAGCATTGATGAAATAATTCACTGTATTCTTACTGCGCAAAGATGAGGCTGTTACTTTATTCTACGGTTCTTATTTGAAGTTACTAGAAAGTCGGTCTTCGGAATTTCTGCAAGATGAACCAGGTAGAGACTTCCAATTTGTAGAGGAAGCACTGTTAGTAAGGCGGAAGATCGGCATACTCGAGAAAGAGTGAAATTCTCGGCTGCTGTCTAAAACACAGAGTCGTTTCCAGCTTCATCAAATGTAGACGACTACACGACATGTGCGGTCTATTAAAGGACCAGAGGACAGCCACCAAATACTGGATACCGAAATATGACTACTCTGCGCCTCTCTTTGGTACCACTTAGGCAACAGGTGCGGTCACTGAAGAAGTGCGAGTCGAAGAAATACCATTGCGCTCAGTATCTGGAAGACTGGAGGAAAATAGTGGGCTCTCAATAAGGCGAAATCCGCAAAACTCCAGCTTTTTTGTCAATAATGAGTAAAGTAGCAACCTCGTGTTTGTTCGTCAAAAAAAAGAGTGAATGCAGGAGTTAAATTGCTCCTTGAACTCTCAGCCCTGAATTCCTAGAATCCATTTTCGCTTTAAGGAATGCAAAACCCACTCTTGCAAGGAAATAACCCGCATCCATTCATTCACTTCACAAATTTGTAAATTTACAAATTTTTTTCTACCATAGTAGTCGAATTGAAGGTGTGTCACACTCACACCCCTAGAAATTGATAAAATGTGAGCGGATAAAGCACAGCTTTGATCAAACCTGAAATGATGCTTCATGCATTCAACTGCACTCGTTAGATCGTAGAGTTGATTAAATGCTCATCTCCTCTATGCAATGACACGTACTCGCATACCGATGTAGCATGTCAGTGTTGCTATCCTGTTAACAAGTTCAGTGCTAACTTGTCTACCTAGTGGCTTGGAGGACTTGGTGAATCTGTGGGCAAGACCAAACCAGGAAGCAATATAATATGAATTGCAGAGCACTTATAACCATTGAGCTACATAGGAATATCGGATGCTCGCTGTTCTCTTCCTCCACTGTAGTGATAAAACTGAACTCCGTTCTTGATTGGTTTTGTGAATGCAAAGTTATCACGGTGTAAAATTACCTCGCTTTGGCTCAAGTTCCTAAATTCTTCAATGTGAGAGCTGTTATCAACGAGAAAGTTATGCACACTTATGTCTGCTGACAGGCGAAAACACATTAACAACAAATTACGGAGCTCATATTTGTACAGCAAAAAAGCTCTGAAAGCTCTTGGCGTTGATCAATTCCTGAGGGATGCTTCATGCATTCGACTTCATTAAGAATCGTTGGAGGTGATTGAATGCATATCTGACCTTTGCAATGACTCGCAATGGCCTACCGATGTATCGAGACAGTGTTGCTATCCTCCCAGACAAGTCTGGTACCAATTTGCTGACCCCGTAGGGATGGAAGGCTTGGTGAGCCATGGGCGCATTTCACCTGCGCGCCGCAGTGGCGCCTCCAACCACTGCGCCACATGCGCCCTTTTCAACAGAGAAAATCTTTCACATATTTGTACAGTACTGAGAATTATTGATTCATACTTTTGCATGAATAAGGAAAAAACTGCAATGAATTAAGTAATAGGGAATAACTCAATTTATACTAAATGCAATGGTGCAGTTAAAACATTGAAAAACCATTATATTACTGCAGCGTTACTTGGAGAGTACTTTGACGTTAAAAATGATATGGCCGTATTCGAAATTCTCGAAAAATCTCCAGGGAGAGTTGCTTGACTAGTATTCTACAACATTCAAGATGAAATGAAAATCCTCAAGCAGCAACCGAAGCCACACCTAAAAGTTGGAAGGTCTTGTTGGGCAGTGGATGCGAGAAAACCAATCGAATGTGAGAATTGCTGGGATCCAAGCACTAGACGTGAAGATGGATCTTATAAAATAAAGAAAATGCTACTTTGGTACTTTAACAATCTTCACACATTGCACAATTTTTAACAAATTCTCTGTTTAATTAGTATTGAGTTGGGCAAACTTGTTTTTCTCCGGCGTATTGTGAGACCAACTAGGCATTAACACAAGCATCCGTCAATTCTTTTAGTCAATTCTTTTAATCAGACAGAGGTTCGTGCTTTCGGACTGGGTTTCTATAGGAAAGTAGTATATATGGAAATGTCTCATTTAAAAAAAACTTACATCTCGTTTGAAAAATCTTTCTACTCAAGGCTTTAAAAAGGCGATTAATTTGGATTTCAGGTTATCCTACATGTCTTCGAACCTGGCCGATGTTCGAGTGGTTGTGGTTGCACCGTATTATGAAGCGCCAGTGACAATAGCACGTACACAGTCCGAGGTTGGCATCGAAATCTAGTGATTGCTTAAAATAATGTTAACTTCTAAATGGTTTTGTAGTATAAGTTGACATTTTCAATAAAACATTATCTCATGCACCAGCTGTGATATTGTGGCATTGAGTAATTTAAGGGTGAAATACTAAGGATTCGACTTGATGTTTGTGCCACAAGCTTAAGCGGCTTCCATTTTCTGAAGCAACACCACGAAAAGAACGTTTTCCTAATAGGCGCTCCATATTTACTACTTTTTGGTACAGGATACTCATAGCGTTCTACCTAGTTGTACTGTGTAAAATGGATGTGCTAATGGATAATTGGTCGAGGTTTTCGAACAAAAGACTTATTTATTGGCGAAGGCTTCGCGTCGCTTCCCATCCAACTCCACAGCCATTTTATCCCAAGTTTTTGGTCAAACCGACGTCAGAGTACAATTTGCATACCAGTAATCGCATTAAGGCATTCATGCATGAAAAACCTTAAGTACATACAGGAGATGCAAGACATTCTGGAGCAGAAGAGGCAATTACTCTGACTTCTGCTTAATGTACTGCATCTAAGCGCAAGTTCATTTTTTATCCCTTATTAATGTAATTTCGCCTGACGTTTTTTTTAAATAATAGGGTGGATATATCCAATATTTATAAAAATTAGTGTAATTCTTAAGTGACGAAGTCTTTTTTATGCGCTCATATATCTTAATTTGAATAGTTAAATACTTTATTAGTCAAATTCACCGAAAGTTGTGATATCCCAAACGAGTTTTCACTTAACTGACACGTAGCTGGACGATCCTGAATTTCTCATTTGAAATCCATAGGAACCCGTGCCCATGTCGTCACCATAGATAACGGTGACCAGCTCTTAACAAAGTTTCTTCCAATGCAACAGCGATTTCTGTCTTTGATTTAGCTTAAGCAGTAAAGTGAGTAATTGAAGAATAGGTTAAATTTAAAACATGGGAAAAGCCTTTTTTAAGCAAGTTTTTTTTTAGTTTCCTCGTTTGATTGTCGACCGTGATGTGAGCAATACATGGAGAACCTACGACGCTACTAATCATGACAAGATCGTCTTTGATAGGTAATGTGATTCACTCGTGTGGAATAACATCAGAGTCATTTAAATCTGAGGGATAAAAGCTTAAGTTTATTATTCATAAGTCAAGAAATAAAGATAGAGCGCGACGAACTCCAGTGACACTCTAATAGTCTCTTATAGAGATACCTCATACGACCCCATGGGAGATACAGCCACGAATTCTTATATAATATTTTTATGGAAAAAAACGGTGATAATCAAGAAAGGTATATAACTTCAATGTTGCTGAGATATTTGCAAAATTGCAGACCGCAAGTGTCTGAAGTTGGGAACGAACGCGCTATTACCCTTTTAGGGGCTAATGCGTTCACTACCACGCCATGTGGGCCCTTTGTTTCGCTTGTCTTTCAGCTAGTCCTGTCCATCAATGCCATCAGTAATCACCTGTTGGCAGTGTTGGTCTGAGGAGTGGTTCGGAGTTTCAAATATCTCAGCATCATTGAAGTTATATCTCGCAACATACCCTGTCATAAAAAAGAGTAGGCAGAAAATAATAAGTTGAAATTATGTAAGATATATTTTATACGATACTAAAGAAGCTGTATACGTATCTAATGCTTCCAGATGTGGTCGTGTCACTCAAATTTTGTCGCACCCTCGTAGCGATATGACAGCAAATCGTGATACTTTGGATGCGATTGATAGAGCTCGTGGACATTCACCATGTGGTCCGTGCAGCACTGCGGCTCAAGCCGATGACAGATTACGCAAAACCGCTAAGGTAGGAAAAGCGAAGCGAATTATTGTTAGGCAAAATTCGTGTCATTGACTAAGCAGATGTGAAGAGTAGTGCTTAGAGATGTCTCGCAATAAAAATGTGGTCTTTGCTTAAACCCTGCTTTTGAGCTAACCAGCGTAGGGTGAGCTAAAGGATAAAACCATTAACGCGATACAATTACAAAGGCAAAAAACTCATTAGTCTAAAAGACTGGCTGAGGGTAAGGCAAAACAAAGGCTTCGGTTGGTGTAGCGGGTAGCACGTAAGGTCCCGGTAAAGTTAATCATGCCTTTGGAGCCCAGCTGAAGTTCCTGGTTCTGCCCATGTCTCAGCATCCATGTATTTCGCACAGTACCATTCTAGAATAACAGATTAGATGGTAAATAAAAGTTAAAGCTGACTTGAAATACGGTAAGCAACCGCAAATTATTGTAAAGGCCATATATGCATTCAATCAGCTTTACCACTCTACGAATTGGGTCGAATACATGTCATATCTGTAAAAAATCGATCAACGCCGAATACTCTATCCTTTATCCTATGACTCAAACCTCTGCTACCTAATAATCACTTTAGAGCCAAATGCTCTGTAATTTTAGTCTCCGAACATGTGACGCTGAAAATTAACGTGATGGCGACTGCACAACAGCCGCGCCACGTTTTTGCTTTGTCGCATCGGCCAAATGCCATTGATCAATATATATCATTTCGACGTCCGAGTATGAAATTTATCAATCGAAATTTTCTGCTCAACTAAAAACTACTCGGGTCGCTATTACATTCAGTACTGCTTCGATTACTATTGCTTCTAAGAATTAACTTCTATCAAGTTCGAGATGTCTTAGTGAGCATTTGAATACTTTACAAATTTTTATAATGGGCGCGTGTGGCGCAGTGGTTGGAGGCGCCACTGCGGCGCGCACATGAAATGCGCCCATGGCCCACCAAGCCTTCCATCCCTCCGGGGTCGGCAAATTGGTACCAGACTTGTCTGGGAGGATAGCAGCACTGGCTCGATACATCGGCTGGGCACCGCGAGTTATTGTAAAGGCCAGATGTGCATTCAATCACCTCCAACGATACTTAATGAAGTCGAATGCATGGCGCATCCCTCAGGGATTGATCAACACCGAGAGCTTTATCCTTTTTTATCCTTTATACAAATTTTTATTAGCAGTATATTCATTCTGCCAAGGTTTTGCTGCCTAATTGTGGCTGGGAAGTGTTCCTGAGTGTCGGGCTGGGATGTACAGAGGGGGCTCATCCTCCGCTGCAGGGCACCCGGGCTGAGAAGGAGTTCGGCGTTTCCATCAAGTATGACCAGCTAAGAGTAGACCGATACCAGGATCCACCACTGTCTTAGCATCAAGCTAACAGCATGGTAGCAAATCGCTCTGTGATCCACGAAGGAGGCAACTGTCTGTGGTAGTGACGGCCTCGGGCAGACTTTGGCTGGGCTGACATCGGGATTCGAGGGAACCACATACTGTGATCAATAAAGGCCACTTTGAGCTGAGTTATTTTGGTTGAAAGAGGCCGTTGTTTTCGCTCATGTGAGTGGAAATCAATTCACATCCGGCCATAAGTGTTAAGCGAAATAACTGCTAACTGAATAGCCTGCCTTATTTTTTCGAGTAGTAAAAGATGGAGGAGTTGGTTAGTAGTTTCAATGTGTTATTCACTTCCAGAGTGTTGATGCCTTCTTGAAGACGACCGTTGTTCAACAACGACAACAACCAAGTAATGATCACTATTTTAATGGTCAGAATATCCGCTTGAATGCGCCTTTTAATGGACGACAAAACAACGAGGATAATCACCAGCAAGTGGACAATACAAGGCGCAATGTACAAATGCAGAAGCAGAACACACCAAGCCAGGAGTACGATAATGCACGCTATTACCAAGCGACAACTGCATTTCCACTGCGCAATCAAGAAATGAACGTGAACTCACAACAACCAAAATCCCGTCATTCGTCGAATGCGCTTTACGGAGGACGACATAAGAGTGTAAATATTGGAGGTTTTTTTATCAAAAATATTCTTTAAATATCATCAGAAATGTAATTTTTCAAGAGGTTTTCTCCACTACAGTGTGGCTAGTAAGAGCTAGTGAGGTTTAACATTTTCACATTTTCTTTTTTGAATGATCAATCTTTATTTTAAACATTATTGGTCTGACATTTCCAACAATCCAGAAAAATCCGATGGTCTCCTCTGAGACAATTTCTTTATGGGGAGGAATTTTTTAAGTAATGGAATGCGTAAAGTACGGTATTCATAGGATGAGAAAATTCGTTATTTTCCGCTCACTTAAGGGCTTGGGATCATTTGTCTTTATAGAATCAGTATTTAGGCACTGATGGAAGTCAGTTTGATAACGATTGAAATTTTATCTTGCATGAGAGAAAATGAGTAACAGTAACAGTAACAGTAACGTAACAGAAAATTTGGCTACCTCTCTATCACATGATAACTTTTAGAGTTATCAAAGTTCAAGAAGCAATTCCTTTGGTCATCTTACATATCTCAGCGAAGAAAGTCCATTACCATCACGGCGTGCAGCAACTGGTGTGTCGCCTCAACCAAGTACGTTTAGCACTGAAATTTTAAATATTTGTTGTAAATATGGTGTCAAGGGGTAAATAGCACAGTGGTAGTGATGTCCCTTGTCGCAAGCATGGTGCTAGTTCGATTCCGTTCCAGGCTGACCAAGTCTCTCATTCCTCGGGGTCGGGAGGTTGGTATCGGATTTGTAGGAAAAAAAAATCAGTTTACGATCCAATTGGGAACGCTCTAGCTCGGCTATCTCAGGTCTCCAGAGAGAATCGACTCTACCGACATTCAAGATGAAATGAAAATCCTCAAGCAGCAGCCGAAACCCACATGTAAAAGTTGGAAGATGTTCGTGCACAGTGGATGCGAGGAAACTAATCGCATGTGAGGAGCACTGGAATTAGCACAATAGACGTATTTATGGATCAAATAAAAGCAAAAAATTATGGTGTCTACTCCTAGGCATTGGAAAACCAACAGGAGCTCGTTGTTGAGCAATATTACAGCAAAAAATATTTTGAGAATGAGCATACGTTATAAGAGCATCAAGTGTGTGGTAAAAAGGGATAAGCGACAGTATTCAAAGCCCTGATTTATACATCAGAAACTTGGAACCTAAGCAGGGAAACCAGAGAACTCACTTTTGCTTTGATAGCTAACGATCAGAGGTGGTGCCGTATATTCCGAGATGCTGAGATGAAGATGTGTAAAAGGCGTGAGGTGTTTTAATAACAACCGATGGTAAACGACGTTGACAGATAAGGACAAACATTAATTAACCAGAATCCACTCAAAACACTTGACTGTCAGCACAACTGAAGTATGTTTTGCACATTGTTAGACACTAGATTTGAATTAAAATATGGTACTTATAGATTATGATTTATGCAGTGATTTATAGCAACACCTTATGTCTATGGCCCCGACGAGGACTATGAAGATGATGTATTGCTGTCGACGATTCAAACTACTCCTTTCTTACAGGCATGTTCTTTTTCACTTTAAACTTTAAATGTCTTTTGTTTTTAAATTCTTAACAATATATCTCAAATCGTAGCGAATCTCATTAGTGGAAATGTAATCCATTGGAATCCATGACTATTTGACTACAAAATACAAGTTATCTCACTGATCTCACTGTCCCACGATAAAACGTGATTTTCTGGGGTCTACGATAGATGGGTTTTACTTTTTTTTTTAAACCAATTTTTGTATTTCTAAGGTAAAATGGCTACACAAGAGGGATTTGGCCCAATTGGAATCAGCGAAGTTCCCAAATGTGCCGTTAGCTTTTGCTACGTCGAGCTAGAGAATGGTATTTTGAACCGTGAAATTCTGCTCACAAAATTTTGACAAGTTCCATCGTAAAGAAACATGAAGCTGGAAAAGCCTTTAGTAAAGATTATACTCTTAGAGTAAAGTCTTTTCTATAAATCTGCGATGTTCTCAACTCTTCCACTGTCCTACTGATGAGGAAATTACAATCTGTTGTCAGATAAACCGGCTTCGTTGTGAAGCGCTTGATTCGTTGAATACAAGGAATGTATGACTGATTGAAACGACGAACAAAAAAACGCGCTACAGAGTATTAAAAATGGGAGAGTAAAGTTGCTGGAAAAAAATTCATGGACAAATAGTTTGGCCCACATCTATAAATTTTGTCTCAAATTTTTTCTACGGAATAACGAGAGAATGGGGGACATGATGATCAGTAGTGTTGTCTGGACAAAAATATTCAACAGACCTAGTCTTTATTAACTACTTTAGCAATATTTTAGGCTGTAGTACGTTGAATCAAAATGTTTTGGTTGCTGTAACTCTATCATATATCCAACATTTTTAGTTGTTAATAAAAAGGCTGAAGGGCACGTGTGGCGCAGTGATTGGAGGCGGCTTTGCTACACACGTGGAATCGATCTTCGAGCTCATGGCCCACCAAGCCTTCCATCCATCCGGGATGGGTGAATTGGTACCAGAGTTGTCTGGGAGGATAGCAGCACCGGCTCGATACATCGGTAGGGCACCACGAGTCATTGTAGAGGCCAAGTATGCATTCAATCACCTCCAACGGTACTTTATGAAGTCGAATGCATGGCGCATCCTACAGGGGTTGATCAATGCCGAGTGCTTCATCTTTTTATCATTTTTAATAAAAAAGCTGAATGAAAATATTAATAAAGAAGTCCACACCTTTTGAATCGATTAGTCACAACGTTACTTTCTTTATTTCGTAGCAGTGCAACTGTTTGTTCGTATTGAGAGCAAACACTGAGGCGAGTTTTGTTGAGAACTCGGCGAGCGCAAATACAACGGTAAAAAAGTCAGATCTTTTGAGTGAAAGGTCAAAAACGACGTTCGATGCTCAGCTGTCAATTTTTTTGGCTTTGCCAAAGACTAACAATTCAGACTCAGATACCAAGTCCGACACCATTCGATCCACGATGGCCCACACCAGCACCTGGTCATTTTTACATGAGCGATCCAAGGAATCAACAGGTATTTTAACACAGAGGTATAAACATTACTTAAATGTTATAATATAACAAGTATAACATAAGTGTGAAAGGAATAGTTGTTAAAGATATAGTTCAATACTCACATTAGTATAGCTGTTCACCTCAACATCGGGTCAACCAAGCTGCGCAACGCTTCGGGCTAGGAAAAAGGTGCGGGTTTTTTGGAATCGACTCGCTCTCTGTCTTATGCATGAAAGATCAAGGTGCTTGTGATGGAAATTTAGGAATGCCTCAATACGGCTATTCTAGAGTTCCAGACAGATTGAGCTCGAGTGGCATTCAAGGGCATTTATAACGAGCACCAAAAT
The DNA here is from genome assembly GCA_009735665.1 of Angiostrongylus cantonensis. Lineage (NCBI taxonomy): Eukaryota > Metazoa > Nematoda > Chromadorea > Rhabditida > Metastrongylidae > Angiostrongylus > Angiostrongylus cantonensis. The sequence goes on along the minus strand of MQTX01000234.1, from coordinate 50,796 downwards.
CCTTAGTCGAACTCCTTGTTGAGGACGGATCGTATAAATAAAAAAGTGAATATTTTGTAACCCCATAGCTTTAAATAAAGTTTTTCGAATGCTTTTATTATTAGTTTTTGAATTTTTTAAAACCCGAACGAGAACCCGGTAGTTGGGTAGCATAGTGCTCAGTGCTGCAGCCCACACGGAAGCAATGAACTGGTTCGAACCCTTCCCAAAACTGTCCTCTAATCAACGTGGGAACGCCTTCGCTAAGCTATCTCTAAGATTGCAAGGTGAGTGGACTCGGCCAGCACTTCACGACTTTCATAAAGAAGCACAAGTCCTTTGCAAGAAAAACGACTCTGCTGTGATTTTTATCTGATCCGATGCTAGGATCCGATAAAGAAAGCTTTAATACGAAGTAAAATTGTTGCTTCTGTAGCTGGCGCTTCGGCAGATTTCCGCCTTCTTCAAAACCTGAAAAGCTCAAGTTTACTGCTACTTTGTTAACCAGACACCTTCATAAACTCAACAGAATAACCGTGACACGTCTATTTTAATCGTGTTAGGTATGAAATAGCTTCTTCGTGCTCTGATCGCTTTCTACGAATCTTCCACTGAGTATTCCACTTGAAGACCAGTCGTGCAGGGTTCACATGAATGAGTAATGTGCCACTCTCACACCAAAATATCAGTCTAAGATATTGCGATAAGTGTGATCATGATAACAAGACATTGATTACTGCGGTTCTTTTTTGGATTCATAGAATTTGTCTAGAATGCTTCGAGTGTTTGATGCAAAGAACTTTTCGATTCCTGTGCGAAGATGATCAGTTCCACTTTACAATCTTCTCCTTTATTCGTCTGTCTCCTATGCGCACCTAGTAGTACATTTTGTTTAACTTTACGTTTACCCTTTATTTGAGCTTCTATACGGCCACAGAGTGGTTCACCCTTTTCGCCAATGTATTCGTCCTTGCACTCTTTACAAGAGATTACATGCACCGTAGCCGAACTCGTGCGATCAATGTCTCCACTGTAAGGGCAAATTATGCAATTGTCCGTTTTGTCATACAAACGTTTGCGAACTAACTAGCGTCTTAGAGTACTCAATGACATTTCAATTAATGCTGCCGAATTCTCTAGACTGGCCCGTTTTAAGCAACGTCTTATAAAAGGATAAAGGATAAGGCTCTCAGCGCTGGTCATCTCTGAGGGATGCGCAATGCATTCGATGTCATTAAGCACCGTTTGGAAATGATCGTATGCATGTATGACCTCTAAAATGACTCGCGGTGGCCTGTCGATGTATGTAGCCAGTACTGATGCCATCCCAGAGAAGTTTGGTACCAGTTTGCCGACGCTGGAGGGATGGGAGGCTTGGTGGGCCATGTGGGTGGTGGGCCATGGGCGCGGAGATCGATTCCGCGTGCGTGTTGCAGAACGCCTCCGACCGCTGTGCTAGATGCGCCCTAGCAACGTTTTATAGTTGCACTTATTTCGTTGGAAATGAAAAGCAGGATAAAGGAAACCCTATTCTCACTGGAATTATTGTTTGGGTGCGTCATTTTCTCTCTTCAGCTTTCCCGTGGAGATACAGCTTCGTAGCAATTGAAAATGGCTATTTGCCGCGCCAATTTCGGGAATTCTTCCTTCTCTGTGCACACATCGGTGGCAGTTCGAAGCATTTTTTTTCATAAGTGCCGTTTTTGTGTGTGAGAGGTGGGAGGAGAGGTAATGAACCAGTATTTTTTTTGCTACTTAGCTTTCGGTACTTTTACTATTGCAGGCTCAATGTTCACTAAAGTCTTTGAACATTTTTTCGAACACATCGTCATTTAGCCTTGGTATTAATAGTTAATGCCTTATTGGATTAATAAGGTAGTACGAGGGTTATAAAAACAAGTTGGTTTGGGTAACGTTTCGGCTTCTTCATCTTCTTCAGTGCCAAATTGACCCGATTCGTTGATCCACAGCCGTTCGTTATCGCGACGTGGTTGTTTGTTGTCACTTCGAGTGGAATCCATTGCAGGGAGAAGCGCTTGAATTGCTCACTTTACTAGGCGGTCTACTTTTGTACAAGATTGGCATTGATAGAGTGCCGGCTCCAATAGTCTCTACTTCAAGTCGAGATTAAATAACGGTCGGTTTGAAAAATATTAATTCGCTATTTGCTAGATAATACAATGCCGAATACTGCAGTTCAGAGTAGATCATATTAGACGGCGCCAATCAATCAACACCCGTACTGCATAGAAGAACACCGCTGAGTGAAGTTAACCATTTGAGTGGTGCTTCTCCAGTGGATTTGAGTCGATACGAAAACGAACAACCACATCGAGACAACAACCAGCAGTGGGCCATCGACTCGATCAGTCCGACTCTTAAGAACACGACGTCAAAACATCGGCCGAATTTTTTTTCAACCTCGCATTGCCTTAAAAAATAATGCAGAAAGTTTATGCCTTGAAACAGTTCGCGTTTGGATTCGATTGCTGCTTAAGTATTTTGGTCATCTTCATGGGTGTCGTTGAATAGTAGTCAAGTGGTCTAGCTGTGCTAGGGTGTTCCCATATCTTTTTCACCACATGGATTCTTCGAAGACCCTTAACTGTTCTTCTCTGCCAAGTATGCTAGCAGTTGAGGCAAATGCGAGGCAGAGGGGGTTTGCTTCGGTTGGTTCTGGTTTGAACTAGAGGTCAAGCACGTGTTGTGGAAGAACATCTCTACCATAGCGCTTTCGTTGCTCTTCATACAATCTTAGTAGAAAATGCGGAGAGTAGTTTTGTACACGTAGATTAATTTTAGCGCAATTCAGAGAGATGAGTCAAAATTCACGGCGTTCGGTGAGCAAGCATCCGAGAACAATATTCCTTGCTCGGCCTACACTGATGATATCTGCTATCAACAGGTGCTAATTTCTGTTGCAAAAAAATTATTGGAGTTAAAAAAAACACCTATTAATGGCTTCTTACAAAAAACGAACTGGTTTGCTTTCGTGGATTTTGTATAGATTTGTTAAAACTTTTTTATTCCCAGTTCTAGAAAGTTTAAGCCTAAGCCAACCAAAAAGTCGATTTGAGCTTAGGCCTTCAAACCTTCATTGCGGTTTTTTGTATTACCATATGCATTTAAACACGTTCACATTTTTAAAATGTGTTTCCATTTTCTTTCAGCCTCTTTATTTAACTTATTCTTTTGGTGAATTCTTTATGAGATGAGTATTCTCCAGTTCTTTCTATCATAGGTTTATTATATTAACTTAAATAGCTCTTAGTTTTATTCCGTTTCACTCCTTGTTTTTTAATATTACTTTTAAGATTACAAATACATTAGTTCGAGGGGCGGGTAGCACATTGGTAGTGGAACTCGTCATCAAGATCATGGTTCTTGCTCGAATCCGCCCTGGCCCAACCAAACCTCTTATGCTTTCGGGATCGAAAAACTGCTATTTGTCTGGGAAAATTCACTCTTTGCAATTAATTTGCGAGCGCTTCAGCCGCGCTAGCTCGAGGCTCCAGGGAGAACTGCTCGAGCAGTATCCTACGACATTGATGATGAAACGAAAATCCTCAAGCAGCAACCGAAACGGCATGTAGAAACTTGAAAGACCTTCGTGGACAGTGGATACGAGGAAACGAATCGAACGTGAGAAGTGCTGAGATCCAAACAATAGACGTGAAGACGGGTCGTATGAAATAAAATAAGAAAAAATAAAAATATGCATTAGTTCACCAGGATTCCATTAGTTAAATTATTTTCCATCTTTTTCATTAATCCATTAATGCTTTAGTTTTTATTTTCGTAGTTGTTCTTTTGTATTTTTCAATGTATAATCATTTGGACTGCTCCAATCGGCTCACGTCTCGTTACAATCCATAGCATTCCTATCGCACCTTTTAGAATCCCCTTGTCTCTTTTAGATTACGCTACTTTTTCTACATTTTTCTCAATGTGAGTGAATTTCCTGTAGTCGTTGCTTCCGATGACTTCCATACAGTCTTTACAGCAGGAGAACTTTGGTCGTGCAGGTTTGTCGAAATGTTGTAAGAAGGGTATCTATCTTACTGATGTGTGCCTACCAGGAAAATGCTCGAATCACACAACGCAATTATGTTGCTTCCAGAAATTTTTACAGGTACTTCTACCATTAACAGCACTGATATTAGTGACGAATTTAAAACAAGTGAAAGCCATCAGCTAGAAAATATTATTGTTTGTGAAATATAACCACAATGAGGCTGAGATAGATGTAAAGCTTGGACCCCAGGCTTGATCAGATTCACGTCATACCCAGCCGTGAAAAGTAAAATTAGGCAAAAAATAAAAGTAAATATTTATTCTTTCTTTGATGAGCTTATACGAGGTTGATAACAATATTTATTATCGGCTAACGTTTCGACGTCTTTGTCTTCATCAGAGCCGATGATCCGAGTCGATGGTCCACGCTTGTTATTCGTCTCGATGTGGCTGCTTCGCCTTCGTGTCGAGTCAGATCTTCCTCAGCGGTCCATCTCCTCGAATGAAGTAAATTTAAAAAAAAAGAAAAAAGTTAATATTAAAAAAGTAAAAGTAAATATTGTTGTTTGTTTATAGAAAGAATAAGTTTTCACCCTAGGTGGTCGACTGCTCTATTAACAAGATTTTTAAAATAGGTTTCGAAGTGGTTCCATGCGATATACTGCCCTTGTTTCCCTTTCCATTTCTTATTACACCGATCGTTAAGTTAATTGCTATTGATTATGTGCTTTTTATTGTTGTTAGAGTGTGTAGCTAAAATTAAATATGCTACAGATTGTTGTAAACATAATATCCAAGATTCATTAAGTTCATTGGACGCACGAGGGTGCACGGTCGACTAAACGCATTGAGAAAAATGCATTTCCTTCGTCGTCGCTCATTTTGCCACAGCGCTGCTTTTTGTAATCAATAAAGATGCTTCATAAAATACATATTTATATATAATATAAATAAATTTTTCTATTGGAGTCTTAGGCTCGTTATCGTTGTTGTGAAGATGATAATCAATCACTTGGGCCGTCAAGTACCAGTGACTTCAACAAGTGCTGTTATGACCACTTCGTAAACGAGGTATACTGTAAAAAATCATATCGCATTTCCTTATTGGCCCTTTAAATTTTTTGATAGATTTACGTTTTTCACATCAAAGTAGTTCATAGAATTTTCAGGATGTATGCTGTAACATGAAATTAGCTGCCCGATACTGGAAGACAGTGCATGAATTGTGTTATCCAAACACCAAAGTTGACTATTCAGGAATCAAATTAGAGGTTAGTATGGTGTGTTCATGCACTGGCGTAAAGTTTTTAAGAAAAATGGTTGCTCGATTACCACTTGCCAGTTGCTTACTTGTTTGTCTTCGTTTACAAATGATGGTTTGCCCATGAAGCAGTAGTTCGTCTTCGCTTCAACGAACGCAACGCGGCCGATCTGATAGTAGAAAAATTTCTACCTAGGCTTAAACATCCAGCTTTTAGTAAAATTGCTTAAATCTTCATAGTCTTTACTTTTTTGGAGATTTTTTGGTTAAGCCATTACTGTTTTCTGGAGTCCCGAGGTCGGCTTGGCCAAAGTGTGCCCCGCGTCTTCACCACCACTGGTAGTGGCAGCCCCTGCGGATCAGAGCGGGTTTACCACCATGCGACTTTGATACCATGACGGTGGTGGATCCTGGTATTGGTACCAATACTAGAAACCAGTTTCGTGTCTACAAACATAATATTCATATTAGAGCAATTTTTGTCAATTTTTTCACCACTTTTAAATAATTGGCTTTGGCTTTATGTAAATTCTAGCATCATCCTGTTATTAAGCTTGTTCTCCAAACTTATACAAAATAATGTAAATATGGGACTATGGCTATAAGAAGAAAAGTAACAGGAATTAATATAGTACCATAATTGACATAATGAAATTCTTTAGTGGAAAGGTTGTCATGTTATTGTCATGTTAAAATGCTTTTTTTGAGCAACGAAGACCTCGCATGAGGCATTGGCAATTTCATCGGCTAGGATTTCACCACTTAAGGTAGTACAGTAGAAAACGTTACCTGTTGACCACCAGCTTTACCTTTCCAAATGATTTGGTGTTAATATCACTATTGGAAAAGCTTAAATGTTTTACATTTCTTCAACACTACGCAAAATAGCAACGAGTGTCGTAGAAAATCCACTTTTAGTCGTCTTCTAGTAGTACTTGCTTGCTTGCTGATACTTGGATTGCTCGCCTTCACTGGTACTGCAAGTCCCAGTATAATTTCCATTCGCTGCTTTCCCAAGCAACCGACGTCATTTCCTCCTCACATATAGTCATATCAAAGATGGCCATTCCGTAGTCTTGAAATAGTTCTCATCTCAACATGCTGATGGCTAACGTTAGCTGCAGACACATCCACTGCCACTTCACAATACGATCTACTAGCGGGCGATTTTCTTGTGCATCTCATCCACATTTTGAGTCTTCAGACTATTCATTTCGGTTTCCGTGATGGGATACCGTCATCTACAAAAACCCTTTGCCAACTCTTGAACCACTGTGCACTTGAAGCTGCTTCAGTTAGGGTTGTTTTCAAATGGACAACGTCTCAGGGTCGATTTAGGTTCTAATCATCTTCAACGTTCGTATTTCCATCAGCAAATCTATGAAGAGACGTTACATCGAGCGTTATTTAATGGCTGTCTAGTTAAATCTGGTTTTGGTGTTGTCGCTATTTCTACTTTGCTAATTTGTGCAAAAAAATAGTGAGCATTTGCTTTTTTCCTTTTCGTTCCAATGAGATTTAGTTATTACAAAACTTGGAGTAAGGGCAGCATCGGTGTCGAAATCTTGAGAGAGATAAAGTGACATAAGAATAACCTCGTAAGTAACCTCACGAAATATGTGATTCTCGAGAAGATCGTAAGCACCTTGTTAAAAAATAAGGTAAAAAGAGTGTTAACTTTTTATTTACTACCTATTACAATTTTCCTCGGCATGTTATTATGTGTGAATCAACCACTATGATGCTGAGATATTTGCAAAACTCTTGACCGCAGGTGTTTGCAATGGGGAACGAACGCGCTGTTACCCTTTTCGGTGTCTAACGCGTTCAACACCATACCAATCGGGTTCTTCATTTCGCCTATCTTTCAGCTAGTTCTATCGCTCAAGCCATCAGCAATCACTCGTCGTTAAAGTTAAAATAAGCAGTCATTCATCGTTAAAGTAAAAATAAGTCTCAAAAACTGAGTGTAGTGGAGAGCACACACTATACATCGTGATATGTTTGTTGTAAAGTTATCAATGAACTGACCTGTCATCATTCGTTTCCAACTCTATAACAAAAAATTTTCATGTCACCTTTCAGTATCTACTATGTTCGTTGAAAGGATGCTTTAGTGGTTTACTTTACAAAGACAGTGGCTTTCCATTGTAGTGGTTAGCTCTGGAAAGTATCAATAGAAAGCTACACCATCAAGAAAGTAAAACGTCTGCAAAAGTACACGGGATTGCTACTGACTCAAACCGAATAGTATTTCAGGTTCGATTTGTTGAAGGTATGCGTGTGGTTGATTTGAATGAGAGACGCATTTGGGAGTATGAATGCCGCAATGGTGTCAATCGCACACAGTATGCCTATATACCGTAACCCACATCATAATTATATTGAAGCAGTCACTCTTCATTTTCTCTCTCATATGCTTCCTAGTTCGATAACTATTCGATTATTGATGTTTCTCGGTACTTATCTCATTGATCGAATGGGCATATGAGTAAAGTAAATATCCCAAATTCACCCATGGATTTCTCCGGTGATTGAATTCCATTTAATTGCTGAATTTATTACGTCTTTAATGGAATGCTTCCTTCGAATTTTCTTCGAGAAAATGGTGACGGTAATGCTAAACACGTCATGTACCTTACAATATTTAGGAAATCAAACCGATCAATACTTCAAATTAACGTAAAAACCGATAATTGTATTCATATTTTCAGCTGTAGAATTTATTATGCGACATATGTATTTATATGATCTTATCTGACTTTGATGAGCTGATGCGAGGTTGGTATAAGTTTTCGTTGACGTTGTTATTGCTGTTGTCGTTGTCGTATTTGCTGTTACTGGTTGTTGGCTGACGTTTCGGCGATTTCACCTTTTTTAAAGCCTTCACTCCACTAGGAATCCTGTTGCTAACAGAACGGCTCTGAGGAAGGTAAGGTCGCCGAAACGTCAGCTGTCGACCAACAATAACAGCACCAGCAACAACAACAACAACAACAACAACAACAACAGCAACGAAAACTTATACCATTCTCGCATCAGCTCAACGTAATCAGTTTGTAGTATCCAGGATCGACTTTCTTTCAACCTCGGCATTGAAATGTGAATTCGTGGTCTTCTCTTTCAACAATCGCGAGGTTGTTAAACAGAATACGTTTACTTGCATACAATAACACACATACAACACAATCGTAGCTGACGTTTCGGCAGGATCGCCTCCTTCAGAGCCTGGAAGAGCACATTAACACGCCGCTTACTAGGTCAAACACTTCAACAGCACAAACAGAAAGATGAGTGTAGTGTACCCTTCGAGACTCTGAAGAAGGCGATTCTGCCGAAACGTCAGCTTCGATTGTGTTGTATATGTGTTATTGTATGGAAGTAAGCGTATGCTGTTTAACAACCTCGCGATTGCTGAGAGAGAGAGAACGAAGAATTCGTAATCAGTTCATAAGATCTTATAAATCAATATATCAACTATTTATGCCTAAGTTTATAGAAAGTCGGTCTTCTGAACTATTATGCGCCACCTTTTTTGCTGTATGTTCGACATATTCATCGATTGATTTTCTTTCTCGTTTGTTTCGGAAGAAGTAACTTTACTGTTTAGACCGACAAGAAGTAGCGTCTCTTTGTCAATGTCGCGTCTGCTGCGTCTATCCGCCAATGATTATTTGCTCAATGTGTATAGCTGCATTAGCCTTTTCCTTCTTCTCATTGTCATTTTTTTCCCATAACCATAAAATCCAACATTATTCAATTACTTCTCAATGTAATGTTCTACTTTGTGCATAAACGATTCTAATTTTCATATTATTTGTCCGTTTCAGAAAACAAAATCGTCCCCAAATCTTTCAATAAGGGCACGTGTGGCGCAGTGGTTGGAGGTGCTACTGCGACACGCACGTGGAATCGATCCCTGCCCCCATGGCCCACCAAGCTTTCCAACCCTCCGGAGTCGACAAATTTGTACCAGACTTATCTGGGAGGATAGCAGCACTCACTGGCTCGATACATCGGCAGGCCACCGCGAGCTATTGTAAAGGCCAGATATGCATTCAATCACCTCCAACGATGCTTAATGAAGTCGAATGCATGGCGCATCCCTCAGGGATTGATCAACGCCGAGAGCTTTATCCTTTATCTTAATCTTTCAATGTTTTTAGCCGAATGCTATTATTCGATTTCAGGAAGAGTATTCCATTCAAATTTAAGAACTTTGGAAGAGAGATGACCGAGGAAGTTCCAGCGATAAGAGACCAATAACATGTATTAAAATATAGGGAAATAATAGGCAGGAAGCATTAGCATAAAATATTGAAATGAGATTTGCTGAAACAACGGTGTAAGAAAATTGAGGTCAACCTGTGTAAATTTTTCCACTAAGGGTGCGGTAGTAACAACACCAATCATCACGAGCACAGTAGTGGCTGGACCTCGCCCGGGGTTCACCAAAGCTCTCACCCATTCGGGGTTGGCAAATTAGTAGCAGTCTTGTCTACGGCCTTCTCCATCACGATTCATCAGGTCGCTATCGAACACCAATAGTGTAGCGGTATCATTCTACCCTCCCAAGGTATAGACCCGGATTCGACTTCCGATTGGTGCAGTGAGTTTGCAGTACAAGAAAGCATTGTGGGCTCAATGTTTTGCCTGTTTCAAAGCTAACAACGCATTAGACATGATCTAGGACGAGACACAAAAAACGAGGTCGAGCACCAATAGTCGGCATCGGCATCATTGTATTCTCACAAAGTACAGAAACGTGGCCGACTTCTGGACTCCACACTTTCCAATTAGAACGCCTTAGTTCGACAACCGCAAGATTGCAGGAAGGATACACTCAAAAAACAATCCAAGACATTCACAAATAAGGCTAAGTCATCAAACAGTAGCCGAAGGTGTATGTGAAATTTCGGAATACCTTCGTTAGTGATGATTACGAGGAAATGCAGAATTACTGGAATCCTAACCGTAGATTGAAGACAGATTATGCAAAATAAAAATTATATATCAACTTTTTCACCAATAGCCAATTATTTGTCACCTTAATGCCTTATGATTTTTGTGGCGAAACACCAAAATCTTTCTGATGAAAAATGGACCACTTGTTTCCGGAGCACGAAAACCACAGGTGATGACATCGACGTTGTTTCTACAGTCATCATAGAAATGGAAAGTTAGCGAAAAGTTGAGCAGTATCAGAACTCAAAAGATGAGTGAACTTCCTTCAGCAACCATCATGGATTCACCTTGAGGTTCTTATGTTTGGGTTACTTGATACTGATTTAGTGTTGCCTTTGTTGTTGCACTCGTTGTACTTGTTGCTCTTCTTTTGTAGCAAGAGTTTTTCCAACGAGAGTAGCATTATCTTCATTCAATTTTAAAGTGCTAATTTGATCCTTATTTAACAATTTATAATAAGCATCGACCATCACCAAAAGAACGCATCGGTAGTTTCTTCGAGTGCAGTTTTGCTTTTTTGACGCATTCATTTGCTATCTAACCCAGAAGTGAGTACATTTGGAATGAGTCCATAGCAGCGCCAAGCAGGTTATAATGGTTAGCTTCGTAATTCAAGAAACTACTGACAAGTAGATCATGTTACAACTAAATACCTATTTCATCTAAAGTGGACGAAATATGCAAAACAACTGCTACCAATTTGTAGTTCAAAAAAATGTCCAAAACGGTAATACCGACAATGATGACCATCCTCTAACTGCATTGCTCTCTACAAGAGTTAACTAGAGTATTGAGAGTAATGCGATAGGTATAGCAATGATGCCAATCAGAGAGATGAGTATGTAAGCCAACTTCAACGTTCGTAGAAGTTCGTTCAGTCGGATTTTCTGCCCGATTCCTTGCAAGGTATCTTTTTTGTTGAAGCCACTTGCAAATTAGAATAAAGAAAGCCAAATCACATTTCATGTCTTAAGTGAAGTCTATTTGAAGGTAAGATTGCACTAAAAAAAAAGCGTTCGTGCGTTGTTAATAGGGTAGAGATAAAATGGCTTAACATTTTATGATAACTGATAGTTTTCATTACACCTTAGATTTTTAAGAAAACTCAAAGGTGTCATAATATATTTGTCATATAAAGAGGATGCTTGTAGACCAGTGGTTAGAGGCGCCCACCACAATAAACATGGGATTGATCCCGCATCCCAGGCTCACGAAACTTCCCATCCTTCCGGGGTCTGCAGATTAGTACCAGACTGTCTCAGAGGAGTGCAATACCAGGTTCGATACATCGGTAGGCAGCCGGTATGGGCCATATATGCATCCAGCCATTTCTAACAGTGCTTAGTGAAGTCGAATGCATACCTCAGGAATTGATCAACGTCGAGAGCTTTATCCTTTTTTTGTGATAAAGTCGACATTGAAGATGGAATAAAATGAGACGAGCCGAGAAATGGGTAGTAGTGACAACTTCATATAGAATAACATACATTTTATTGAAAACTAAAGTTTTCTAGAGGAAAATGCAAAGTGGATTGCATAAATATATATGCACAGATGATCCAAGCCCCGTTGGAATGAAATGAACAACACTCCAATCTCGCTTTCAGCCCAGTACAGAGCATTATTTCCATGCATAAAAACTGTTGTTGTAAAGAGAAAAAGAGCTTTGGATACCATTACCGTATTGATTATTTGAAAGGTGTTGAGATACCAGCACTTTAATCTAGAAAAATCGCAAAGTATTTTATCCTGTCAGTACTTGGCGACGATGCGTATGATCGAAAAATAATGGCCATCCTCCACTTTCTTTCCAAGATATCTAAGCTTACATTAAACTTTATTAATTGCAGTAAAAGCTGCTAGAATCCACAGAATATTTGCATATTCTCTTGATCTACTGCTGCTGTGGCAAAATTCTGGCTCTCCAGAGCTCATGAACCCAATTTTTTTACTTTTATTTGGGTTAAGGCTTGTATTTCGAACTTTTAAGCACAATTTTTTCTCTACCAATTTTTTTTGAAGCTAATCGATAGTTTTCTTATCACGTTGGTGGGATGATAGCTGTGATTCAGCGGAGAAAAATCTATTTTATACACATTACAATTCCTAGTGTTCAGCAACACATCAATGGTATGATTATAGACTGCTACGCTGCTGCTATTCATAGCGAGTGCACTTATCGACAAATATGGCCTCGATAAAATTTGGTCCTCCAAAGAATAACACCAATTTAGTGACATATTAAGTACGAATGCTCCTTACACTTTTCAGCTTCAGCTTGTTCCCTTTTGAGCTCTTCTAAGTAATGGGTTCGTTCATTTCTTATTTCTCATTGAGAAAAACTTAATAAACATTTGGAAACGGCGTAAGATTTTTTTCCTCATGACAATTCATAGTCTACGGTGACAACCCTAAAGTTTGAAGAAATACACCGACTTGCGGTGTATTTCATTACCATTAACTATCAGCTTTGAGCACCTATTGTAAGGATCACTGATCGGTGTCTCTTATGCTAGGTCATTAAATCCCGGTGTTTGACACAAAAACTTTAAGGTGCCGAATTTAGGGAGATGCTTATGATTCTTTCACTCATTGAGTTTTTCTTTGATTGGCCAGGTCTTACTTTTCAAAATGGAATAGTATCCTTTCCTAGTGTTATGAAAATCGACTCAAATCTTACATTATATGATGAATCACACGTAGTGTTGATCGATCACTAAATGAAAAGTGGTAAGAAAAAGTGAACATAAATGAAGTACAAGTGTTTGCTGGTCGCTGTGCATGGCCCCATGTAGCATAGCTGAGGAAACTGTGCTTCAGCTATGCCAACATCTTGCCTTGCTCAACGCCGCAAAAATGAGTTACTGTGAGTCTTCTCGTACCAAAAAGACCTCGAGAACAAATAGCTGCAATGAAAAAAACTTAAAACGATCAGCGTTGAGCGTGTCGTTTAAAGATGATTTCGTTTTTAAGTGTAACTGTATTACAATAGAAAGCGAACGCTCCGCCTACAAATCAGCGGAACAGCTAGTAATTTTGTCGTTGAATACGGCAACATCAAACGATGAGGTCTCACAAAGGTGACTGTCTTTTAGCTGATAGAAGGGACGTACGGCTGCGTAACTAAGATGAGTAAATCTGACGTGAGGATATGTGGAGTTGATGGTGTGTAGTGTCAATGATGGTGCTGAAGCCCATCACAAGAGCCACCAGACACGCCCTATACACAACGACAAACTCCGCCCACTTAGGTAAACTTTACCCATCGGTGCCGATGATGTCGGAACGGTTCGTAAACGAAAAGCCATACCATACATATACAAGGTGTTATTAAAAATCACGATTAACAAAATGCTGTGTACTTAGCCGTCGTATTTCATTCCATCGATCGGTTTTATTTCAGGAGTTGTTTATCTGTTGTATGAAATCAGTACTGATGATAATTCATGTATAAAGGGTGCACTAACATAAAAAAAATATGGAATTTATCCTCTCATTACTCGATTCGGAGTTACGAGCGAGAGTTCAGAATCGATGCGACGTCACTACTGATTCATTTGCTAAGTGCGGATTTGAACTCGGATTTCTAAGAGACCAAGCCTTCAATAAAGAATCTAGGGACCTTAGGCGGAAAAGGATTATATATGTATATAGTGATCCATCCTAAGTGATTCTCTTAACATTATTTTTGACATTATTTCGAAACACTGCGTAATCTCATAGGTATCGGTTTTTACTGGAAGAAGTCAACAGAAATTGCTCGATTGCAACTTTCTAATGAAATAGTATCGTACCACCCCCATCCCCCACGGCAAAGTGATATGACGAAAAGCCAAGAAATGGAAATATATTCGGATAATGAGATGGATGAGTATATATGTGGCTTCCACAAGTGAGCTTACGTAGCACAGTGGTTGGAAGTGCCCTTCAATACACATACAATCGATCCCAGGCCGCGGGCTCGTTAAACCTTTCATCCTGCATGGATCGGTAAAGTGGTATTATCAGACTTATCTGGGAAGACAGCAGCACTGACCCGGTAGACTGGTTGGTCAACGCCGGTAATATTATAGGCGGGATATGCTAAACATGTCATACACATAGATATAATAGACATTCGATAATCTCTGACGATATTTAGTGAAGACCATTGCATGGACTGATCAACGCTGAAAGCTTTGCCTATCTTTTTATCACCCGGGTAATACTTCCTATAACGGGCGCGGGTAATCATTACCAGAGAAGTTGTTCCATAGTAAGCTCAAGATACCCCGAGGAGACTAAGCCTTCCATCCTACCGGAGACGGGATTTGGTATTAGAACTGAATGGAGACAGTTTCACCGGATACGCAGACGAGGGTGACTGACTGTGGTGGAGATTTGAAAACTCGCTAGTGCAGCTGTCCCATTATTCAACAGAGAATAAGCATTCAAGATATTCATAAAATCATAAAGGATGAAAAAGATAAAGCTCTCTGAACCGATCAATCCTTGAGGAATGCACCATACATTTGACTTCACAAAGCATCGTTTGGAGGTGATTGAATGCATATCTGGCCTTCACAATGACTGGCGGTGGCCTACCGCCTATGTATCCAGCCACTGCTGCTATACCTCCAGAGAGGAGACCATTTTGCCGACCCCGAAGGGATGGAAGACTTGGTGGGCCATGGGCGCGGGATCAATTTCACGCATGTGTTGCAGGGCGCCTCCGACAACAGATTCATAAGCCATTAGAAAACCATAACCATAGATAAGCACACAAAACATTCATAAAGAAGATCAAGAATGCTCCAGCCGTAGCCGAATCCACACACAAAATCGAAGACTTTTGTGCACGGTGAGTAGGAGGAAACGAATGGAGTAAAAGAAATGAAGGGATCCACAGAATTTACGATAGAGGATCACATGAAATATTATTTCCAACCCAGTACAAGGCTGAACTAACAGATTTCAGGAAATTCATCCGATCCTTCTCGACAGCACAACTCTGCACACCAAAATTCATCGCTCACCTTTTGTAGAATTCAGGCAAAAATTTGAAGGTGAAAGTGTGCATGCCAACGGAGTGATAACCACCTATTCATTTATTTCACTCATCAATATCTGCCGGCGTCTCTGTCAAATTTCATCACTTTTTCAATTCCTCCTAGATTACTCAAACCAATGTGCTTCTTCGGATAGGAATTTCATGAATGAGTGGACTCGATAGCATTTTTGAATCGTTTATCTCCCGATCAGCGCAACACCTACTCTGGCTCTCTGTCAACAATTTCTTTTCTATGGTATCGCTACTTGTTAATCAATACTGGTTTCACCCCAAAGCGCTTCAGCTTCATAAAGCACCTGAGCTTCTCCATTTGGTTTCTGTGCGACAGATCTGCTTTCTGTATTATTATATTGCAGGTTTCGCCAGTGTGACCAGTGAGATGTCACTTACTCCATCTTAAAGCACTACCAAACAAGCATTTTTTCCTTTCATATTTTCGTGAGCCTTTCTGGGTTTTTCGCAAGAATATCCCCAAATAACTGTAAGGTTGATGGTTAGGGGTGCGGTAGCCAATAACTTCTTCTTTCCTGTACTAAACTTCACTTGTTCATTTCACTTCTTCGTTTTTATATTATAAGCTTTCTTACTTCTATTTCTATATTTGTTTCTTATTGCTGAATCACTGAAGGTCTGGCAGAGGTAGAGAGTGTTTAACGGCCGCTTTCGGAAATGACTCACTCGGTACACATGGAAACACCATCACCGACGCCAAGCGCCGCGGCATCGATGCCTTGCATCTACAGAATCGAAAATCAGGATGAAGCTGATGAGTTCAACAAGGAACAATATGAACTGTCTATGGTTTACAACTCGATCATAAGTTTCTAGAGACTGATGATGCACAGTGAAAAACGTGGCTGTGAATTTCCCTATGTTATCAAAAGGCCTAACAATGAAATAAGTTTGCCGAGCGATTCTCGAATACAATTGTATGGACCAGTTTTGCTGTAAAATATAAAGCTTAAAATTATGAGGTGTCCATTATAAAAGGAGAATGTGGTAGAAAGATAGAGCGCTCAGCGCTGATCAATCTCTTAGAGAGGGTCATTCATAGGACTATATTCGTAACACCGAGGTGAGTGAATATATGTAAATCCTGTATAGTGGGACTTGCTGGAGCCTACCAATATATCAGGTCGATGTTTTTATCCTCCAAGGTAAATCTGGTGCTATTCGCTGATCTCGTACGGATGCAGGGGTTAATAAATCCTTGACAGGATCGACCTACCGTTCAGGTGTTTATAGGAAGACAACCTTAACCATTTCGCTACACCTGGTTCAATAATCTTGACCAAATAGGTAATCTTTTAGAGTTACACGCCTATATAAAATATGTACCCAAGTAAAGAATAAACATGAATATCTTCAGTTATTAAAATAGCTTCTAGTCCATGCGATGCTCCTAAATTCTTTCATATTTTTTAAAAAACAAGTGGAAAAACTGTTAAAGGTAAGTGTGGTGTTCTTCATGTTGCATACAAGAATTGAGGCCTAACTGTCTGGTTTTCCTTATTAGTGAATTGTATTAGTTAGCAAAATCTTCTGTGTTTCATTTACACTTACCTACTCTATATAACAGCAGATCAAATACTGAAATCATCTTCTACTTAAAAATAAATTTTCAAGTGCTAGTTGATGCCCACCAACGGAGATGAACGAAATGTTAGCTTTGAAAAACTTTATATCCCGTGACCTGGTGCCATACCTCAGGCTAATCCAATGACCTGACACAGGCACAGTCCTTGCCCATGTAGTCCTCTGTGCGGCTACTATCCACCAACTAACTTAGATGCCTACAAGAATTAAACGGTAAGTGTTTAAATGAAGCTGTTTCATATGCGAATACAAATGTACTTGTTAAGTTTTATCTGCTAGGGTGTTTGGTTGAGCAGATCGCATCTCAATTTGACCTTTCCAGGCTCTGAAGAAGGCGAAACCGCCGAAACGACAGCTATTGTATCCTAATAAATTTTATAATAACAACCTCGTGTCTGCTTAGTGAAATAAAACATCGAGTACATCATCTTTGGATCTTCTATAAAAATCGCTCCACTACCGGAATATACAAATCCCAGCGTAATGGAAGACATGGACATTGATAGGAAAAAACCAACAGAGATGTTGCATTAGGAATAATCTGGCTGCTTCGTCGAATCGTCAAATGATTGCGGATGTTGCAAGTAGAGTATGACTTCGTGAGTGCTGAGGCTTACTTAGAAAATTGTTGTGAAATTTTTTGTACAGACATTTTGACCTAAAACTCTTTAGTATGAACTTTTTAGTCTGAATGAAATTGGTGTGGAAACACGATAATGATTTGCTCGTCATTTGCCTTTCGACGTCGTTACTTCTCTTTCACAGGTGTCGAATTACTCGTTTTCAAAAGAAATATCGAACTACCGTCATTGAATGGCCGTGTCAGCATTGATGTTGGTGTTTGTCGATCTCACGGTACTTCATATCCGTCTTCTCAGAGAAGTAAGTTTGCTTGACCTGACGTTTGGTGACTATTTGCATCTCGACCGCTCATCGGTGATGACAGTGAGTGCCAAGTGGCACTTTGACGCAATTCTTCCGCTCAGTACATTGTAGAAAAAGTAGAGACAACTGAAGAAAATGATGAACGGATGATCTACAAACAAATGCATTCTCGCTAATCTCGTTCTGTTAGAAGAAGACAGGCTAAGTTAACTACGTCTTTTTATTGAAATCTTAATTTTAAAGAGATGTGAAAGAGGACCGAAGATGCATATTAGTCGTCGTTTTCGTTCTGATTCAACGATGGAACTAAGGAAATAGTCGCATCAACTTCTTCGCAAACTGGGTTATCAGCATTGTTGTGCAAAAAGGTGAATGAAATCTAAATCTCAAAGAAAGCTGAAGTCTCGAGGAGAATAAAGAGATGGATTTTTAGCAAAAAAATATGGTAGTAGTAGTGAAAATGAATAAGATACATATTGGTCGGGTTTGGTTTGTAACTGTGTGAGATCGGAGTTTATGTCTCGGTGAAGTTTTACTTAAGACGAAACTATTCAACTGTTGGTGAAATATTTTGCCACCATAATAATATTTTTTGCTAAAATTTAGTAAAAATTTGTAGTTACAACTATTTCTGTGACTTTTCAATCATTTTCTTCTTCTACTTCAACTATTAAATGATGCCTGTAACGAAATGAGGATTAGTTTAGTAGAGCTTTAAATTCTACAGCAGAAGTAATCATAAAAGTAAAAAGTAAGTTACAAAAGTAGTTAGTAAAGTATTCAGAGTTTTCCATTCATTTCATATGGATCGAAATGAAATCAATCGAGCTCGTTGGTTATTCGTCCTGTGCAGAGCTGACGATATTTACCGATTGGAAACGCCGCTGAGCCTCGTCGGGAATCCGTTCGCAAACAACGCTGACCGACCCAAGTCTGTTGCTTTAGTGGTTAGACTGACAGCTTGTAAATGAAGGAAACGGTAGTGAGAAGGAATTTAGGGAATGAACATAGACGGGCTGAATCGGTCATGGCATTTTCATTTACTTTCAGATGATCCTTGTTTTTGAAATGTGCTTTGACTCTTGTCATTTCATGCTTCGAATTTTTTGTTGTAACCATAGGTGACATCATTGAAGTTAGTTGTTCTTAAATTCTGGCCTCCATGAAGTAGCTAATCACCTCTTCGTTAGTACCGATGGCTGTAACATAATGTCGATTGATCACTTTCAGTAAAGTTAATCCCCACATAAGACACTGAAGCTGAGGAGTTCTGGATTGTCGTCCGAATGCTGAAACCATTCCGCTGCGGAGTCTGGTGAAATACTAGTCAACATCTTTTCCCGCAAAAACAGTAAGAATACGAAGCCTTATTCATAAAATGGAATGCTTTATCCCTCGAGTGAATGGAGCTCACCATGAAGCTCTCACAACCATCCACTGTGAATGGAAACCTTACAAATGCAAGGATCGGGTGGGTGATTAATGAAATCATAGGTGATAGCATTCCCAGTGATAACTCAATAAAGTTCGTGAGCAAATATGAGATATTGGATGAAAAAAAGATCAGCAAAAATACCAAATTTAGGTTAACAAAGGCGTGAGCGCGAGCAGTTCCTCGTGGAACGCTAACAAAGAATGACACAAAAACGAAAGATCTCAATTACTTCCATGATTCTACTTACTAGAAGCCGCTAAATTCAAAAACCGAAGTTCCAGAACCACCATAAACTGAGATTTATTCAAGTCATTAGGTCGGCTGTTGGGAAGATGCCGTTGTCGATAATATCGACGAAGAATACGACCGCCTTATTCAACACCTTCCACGATAGCGATATGAAAGCTGAGAGTTCAAAAGTCACCAAGATATGTCTGTCTCTAGAAACTCTCAGGGTGACACGCCAGCGTGGAATCGCACTAGCTGGAGGCAACCGCGAACTAACATGCGAGCTTGCGAAACAAGGCAGACAGGCGATAAAAGAAAATCTTAAAGAGAGAAGAGCAGCAGTAATGGTCGAAGGTGCAGAGGCTGGGAAAAGCATTCCCAAAGCCCACCGAAGCTTCGCCAGTTAAAAGACCAAGACGAACGCACTCCGACGCCTAGACGGAATAGTGACAGTGTCCAGAAGGGCAATGGAGAAAATTATTTACGAATACTACTCAGATCTCTTCGATAGCCACGTCCACATCCCGTCATATGCAATAAAGGAGGATGGATATGTTGCAACACCGGTTCCCCTTTGAAAATCGGACATGCCATTTCGTCGGTGAAAAATCGAACAGCACCAGGTCCAGAGAGAATGAGATCAGAACTTCTGAACAACCTTTCGCTAGTCCTCGTAAACACACTGGCTCGGCTGTTCACACGTTACCTATCTGAATGCAAGGGTCCTTCTCAGTGGAAGACCAGAAAGACCGTGTTGTTGTTCAAGAAGGGCGACCTACACGATATTGGCAACTGTCGCCCAATCTGCTTGCTGTCTGTCGCCTACAAAATTTTTACTCGAGTAATCCTAAACAGGATTGACAGAACAATAGACGGAGGACAGCCATGAGAGCAAGCAGGATTTTGAAAAGGATTTAGTACGATGGACGACATCCACACGATAAGAGGACTCATTGCGGTATCGCGAGAGTACAAAAGACCACCCTGCCTCTGTTTCATCGATTTAAAGAAGGTCTTTGACTTAACTAACATAGAAGCAGCCTTGGAAATCTTTGATAGTCAGGCCGTCCCTTTTCAGCATATATTATATAGTATATAGTATATTATGCATATATTCGTCGTGAGCTGTACAAAGATTTCACAAACAGGATGTCACCATTCTACAACGATATTAACGTTGACGTCAAAAGAGGAGTTAGGCAAAGCGATACAATCTCGCCAAAATTATTTACAGCCACCCTCCAGAGCGTCATGCGAACATTGGATTGGGATAATATTGGAGTGAAAATCGATGGTTGGTAGTTGCACCATCTTTGGTTTGCTGATGACATCGTCCTTATAACACCAAACTTTAGCAAGCGGAACTTATGCATTCCGACTTTGACAAAGCCTGTGTAAAGACTGATCTTCGAATAAATCTCACAAAAGCGATGTTCATGAGGAACGGATTGGTTTTGCATACCCCATACATACTAACAAATGTCTCGAATGCTCTAGTTATGTCTATCTAGGTCGGAAAATTAACATGTTGAACGACTTAGCTCCAGAGCTGAGCAGAAGAAAGCGAGCGGCTTGGGGAGCTTTGAAGAGCATCGAGGATGTAGTGAAGACGACAAAGAACAGCTGACTCCGTGCCCACCTTTTCGACTTAATGGTACTTCGTGCGTTAACGTATGCGGCAGAAGTCAGAAACCTGGTGAATGAGTAAACAGGATTAAAAATCACTGAGCGTTATTGAACGCGTATTCGAAAGGACGATACTTAGGAGTGTCCCATTTCACGCAAGTAAGGGATGGGATCCAAAGCCCCGGCCTACGTCAACGATCAAAAATCAAAGATGCCGTTTTGTACGCCAAACAGAAGATACGGTTGACCGGACACGTAATGCATATGAACGACAGCCGATGATGGGCAGGAGCCGGTAGTTATTGGATTACTTGGGATGTTAAACATACTGCAGGAAGACCACCGACTTCATGGTCAGAGTTTTTCATGAAAAGCCTAGAAGAAAGATATGATGCTCAACGAGTTCCTAGAGCGAGCAGAACCCACTGGGCTTCTGTTGCACGTCATGCGTCAGGGAAAAATGGAAAATTTACTGTCGTCTGCTCGAGTCACTCGATGATTAACGGAACTGCAGGTGATACAGGTGATGCAGCGGTGATTCCAGATGCTTAGTGCTAGTGATTTTAATGGTATTTTTGTTCAAATAACCAGCAATCCTTAGTGTCGGTAACGATGTGTAAATCAGCATCATGTGACAGGATTGATAAACAATTTACAACATCGTTTATAATAAAACTATTGCTATTTCTAAACTTTGAGCACTAGAAAATTCTTTTATTTATCTTTTTCCAACGCCGAATCCACCTCCTTTTTCAATTTCAACTTCACCGAATCCGCCAGGAAGATTGATAGCGTCGTGATCAACCTTAAAAGATGACGCAAGATAAAATTAGTGCAAATGTCATGATGTATATAAAGCTCGTATAGAAAACACAATTTTAATACATCGAGGAAGCATATGTTCTCAAGAGAATCTTCGTGAAGAACGTTACCTTGCCGATTGCTACTGGAGCGTTCGGATTCAGCGCTCCGTAGCCAGGTTCGTAACCACGCACACGCTTATTCGAACGATTACCTCCGAGTTTTCCAAAAACTGAAAGCGCGAAGCACTTGTCTATACAGCAACAATGGCGTCTGGTGCCATTAAAAACGTTTCTTTTCTTTTCAGATAATTGAAAACGTTGAACTTAAAGACATTAAAGATAGTCAGAAACATTAGAACTCGCAAAAACAAACGTCACTTAATCCATCCCTGGAAGGTCTCGTAGCGGAATCTTTGATGAAATGCTTTTAATTTTTAAAATATGATAAACTTTATAGAATTTTCCATTAGCAAAACCACGAAGATGCTAGGATATGAGCAAAACGCTGAGCCTCTGCTCGGTTTCGAGCCGCTGATTAACTTTACCGGGCGATCATGTGTTACCCACCACACCATCCGAGGCCATTGTTTTGCCTTCCTCTCAGCTACGCTTTTACCCTGTTGGTGTTATCATCGATCACCTATCAATAGTAATAATTTGGGGTGCACAAGTCACAATAATGGTGCCTTGGTAAGAGTAATCACGAGCTCGAAGCTCAACTGAGATTGCGAGTTTGGCTCATACGACAGTATTTACGTGATTAAACTCCACATCGTAGCGTGCTATGAAAAAACAATAGGAAATAAGTAAACAATTAAAACATTGTTTCTCAATTATTATTTGAATGCCATACCTTTGTTGAGACCAGGTAAATTTGGTATACCAAATGATTTCAGAACCTCTTGACTGAGCTTTTTATCGCCATTGTTTGGTTCACCGCCAATTCCAAGCGACGGATATCTACAACGGAGAAGAAGTATATTAGTGAATGAGGAGCTGAAAAAAAACAAAATTTTTTTTTACTAATGAAGCCAAAACTGCTGATCCTGCTCTATAGATTTAATGTTTTTAACATTGATAACAACACGGTGTTCAGCTCCTACCGAATGAGGACGAGGCAGGTCTTCTTTTATTTCGATATTATAAGTCGCTTTTAATAACTCAAAAGACCGACTTTCTTTAAACCTCGGCGTATATAGTTGATATATTTATTTATGATTTTATAAACTGATCTTCTTTAGGTGATCCGAGGTTGGTATATGTCTTCGCTGTCGTTGTTGCTGTTGGTGTTGTTGGTGATAACTGATGTTTCGGCGATTTCGCCTTCCTCAGAGCCATAGACATAGACATATACCAACCTCGCACCAGCTAAAGAAGATCAGTTTATAAGATCATAAATAAATATATAAGTCATTTTGACTCATTTGTCTTATGGGTTAGTGCTTGTCCAATCACAAACAATAAATCGGCATGCTTCATAACCACATGGCTTATAATCCCTAATTTCTTGTTGTGCTTTATGAGAAGACTATGCTGCTTTCACTCTGAAGAGTTTTACAATACAAGATTGGGTTTACTCTAGATTTGAATCATTTCAAAAGAAATAAGAAAATAAACGTCTTTTTTTATGGCTTTTATAGAATGTGAACAAAAAAGGTGTCAAAAGCAAAGATGACGTAGAATTGTGCTTTTCCTCCTCAGTTGCCATGAAAAGGCTTTGAAGATGGCACTGGATCTAAGATCTGATGATCGTAAGAGGTTCGTGGTTAGTTGTAGAACAACTTAATGCTTTAAGCCTATGATGACAATCGGTCTACGCAGCCGGGTTTGAAGCTATCACCAATCAAAGGTTGAATACCCCAAAATAGCACACTTCCAGAAACAATTTGCGAGCATATAGAAGACTATTCTATAAGGCAAACTGTCGAAGACAAGAAGGTTGCGACACGTAATGAGTATGAACGGCAAGCTATGGGCAAGAGAAGTTAGTGATTGGATTCCTTGGAATGTCAAACGTACTGCTGGAAGATCACTGACTCAGTCGTGTGAGTTCTTCAGAAAAGACCTGTAGAGAAGATATTATGCTTAACGTGGCCCTACAGAATACAGAACCGACTGCGCTACTCTTGCACACGACAGGGAGAAATAGAAGGCTTAGGTGCGCCCGTTTGAGTTACTCGATATCCAACGTGAGGACAGGTGATAGCTTAATTTTCGAGAGAATTTTCAATCTCTTTGTGAGAAAGAACGGACGATTCGATTCGATAGACTAACAGAGGTAATGTGAGTCAAAGCTGTTGAAAAGATTAGAGCACTCACCGCACTTTGTTAAAACGAGAAAGGATAAAGCTCTCTATGTTGGTCAAACCCTGAGGAACCCTCTGCAATCCCTTTGCATTCGACTTTACCAAGCACTGTTGGAGATAATTGAATACATACATGGCTTTTACAATAAATTGCTGTAGTTTACTGTTGTATCAAACCAGTGCTCCTATCCTTCCAAAAAAGTTTAGTAGCAATTTGGAGATCTCGAAGGGATGTAGAACTTGATGGGTTTGTGGCGCAGGGATCGGTCCCACGTGCCTTGATGGGAGCTTCTAACCACTGCACTCCACTCTGTTACCAGACAAAAATTGCTCAACTACCACATTTAAGGTCTGCTTCTAGGACCAGCTCTGTGTCCAGTTGCTAAAATTCTTTCTTATTGAACTCCAATCCGTGATAAGAATCAATTTTGAAAAGTTACCGCCTCACCACTTGCCAGACAACGCTGCTTATACATAACAGCTTATTGTGATCAGTCCATTCAACACCAAAACTGGTGATGCTTTGTAGGATTGTCTATACTGAAAAGTCCACCGTGTCATGTAAAGATGGATTAATAGGACGCTGAAAGGAATATTTTGATTTCTGGAATGGTCCCTTTTAGCATTAAAGAGTCAGGGAAGTCGAAGGCTAAGCAATACTGAAAGAAATCGGATTATGATTAAGATTAGGTGTTACTCTTCAATAACCAGGAAACCTCGTGAAATAGAGCAGTAGCTACGTGTTTTTTTTTTAAAATGCTGCTCTATGTCCATAGAAGTCCTCAACTACTACGAGGTGCGCCGATAGCTAGAAGAGAATCTCATCGAAACTACTTACATATCAGTGGAAGAGCTCGGTCTTCACTACCATGGAGAAGCATCTGATCACATTTCACTGCCGCAAAGTAACGGTGTGATGAATTCCAAAGCAGGTGATAGGCGCGAAACTATTCGTGCCTCTAATAAATGCTACCGTACCTACAGAAAGAAGAGTCTCGAAAAGACCTGTATACTGAAGATGAGACGTGGATGCCCATATCACACTTCCACGGACTACTTCTTCTAGCGACCGCAAGAATGACAGCCGTCGGCTCAGCCGACATTCGAGCACAGATGGGGATGGAACTTCGTTCTATCCATAGTAACGCTCGATCAAAAGTGTTTACCATAGTATCGAAGATCAGTAAAAAGGATACCAGCTGACACCAAAAAGTTTCAAACAAAATGGATTGCCATAGATGAAAAGAGAAAAGATCGATGAAATTGCCCATGCGATAACTACGCGAGTAACAACATTTGGGTTATATATGACCAAGTTCTCAATGTGTTAGTGATTAGATCAAAGGCGAAACTTCTCATGAGATTATTACCACGAAAATTAAACAAGCAACTAAAGATCTAAGGGAAAAAAGTATTTGAGGTTATAAAACGGAAAAATTTGCTAACCCATGCGTGAGAGCATTCATTGATCGTGCAGGTCCTTTACCAGTTCGATGGCCAAGGGCTCCTAACTCCATGCCCTGGTTGAGAATAATACCACCAATCTGAGCGATAACAAATATTAATCTATCTTTATGCACTTAAAACTCAACTACTAAATTTAAGCTTTTATATGTTGACAAATCGATTATGGTAATGGCATTCAATCTCATTGACTGATCTGAGATGTAATCGCAGTGATGCTGAGATATTTGCAATACTCTGGCCTGTATGTGTTTGCGGTGGGGATCGAACCGAACATTATCCTTTCCGGGGAGTAATGTGTTCACCACCACATCATGCGGGTCGTTCGTTTTGGCTTTCTCTTATCAGTGTTTTAAAGGTGTTATTAGCAATCACCCGTAAACTGGATTGATCTGGGAGCACGAATCAGCATTGAACCCAGTTAAGCTGAAGCTGTAGTATAAATCCCAGTGCAGTCACTTTGTTTTTAATGCCTATCCTTTTTGCACTGCAGGGTACAATGAATGAAAAAATGAAATAACATGGGTATGATGAATGAAGAAAAGACATGAAAAGAGAATAGGTAGTAAATAAAAAGTGACTAGCCTATGAAAAGAATGTTATTTTATTATTACTGGATTTTGAAACAAATAAAATAAGCGATGAAGAAACAAAAATCTGCAAAAAGTTTATTTCCAAGTGCAGCTCGCAAAAGTAATCGACGCGGTCATGGATTTGGCATTTCCATTTGTTTCTGTCAAATTTTACTTTCATCAATCAAGGCTTCTTCGCATCAGATTACATATAGTCCTATTCTATGAAAAAGGAGAACGCCCTTGCTGGTGAACAGTTCATGAAAAATGGGGCGTGCATTGGTGTTCAAATGTAGCGCTATTAGAGGTGACTGCGTGCATATCTGGCCTACATAATGGCATGTAGTGGACTATCGATGCATCGCACCAATGCATTTTTCTAAACTAGTCTGATGCCAAATTGGAGAACCAGATAGGATGGAGGGTTTGGTTAATAGTAAACGTAGATTTGGACCTGAGGCTCTGTAGGTACCTTTAAATAATGGACAACAAGCACGCTCATTATATACATAAAAGATAAAGGATAAAGCTCTCGGCATTGATCAATCCCTGAGGGATGCGCCATGCATTTGACTTCATTAAGCATCGTTGGAGGTGATTGAATGCATATCTGGCCTTTACAATGACTCGCGGTGGCCGGCCGATGTATCGAGCCAGTGCTGCTATCCTCCCAGACAAGTCTGGTACCAATTTGCCGACCTCGGAGGGATGGAAGGCTTGGTGGGCCATGGGCGCATTTCACGTGCGCGCCGCAGTGGCGCCTCCAACCACTGCGCCACACGCGCCCTCATTATATACATAAATAATAAATAAAAGCTCTCGGCATTGATCAATCCCTGAGGGATGCGCCATGCATTTGACTTCATTAAGCATCGTTGGAGGTGATTGAATGCATATCTGGCCTTTACAATGACTCGCGGTGGCCGGCCGATGTATCGAGCCAGTGCTGCTATCCTCCCAGACAAGTCTGGTACCAATTTGCCGACCTCGGAGGGATGGAAGGCTTGGTGGGCCATGGGCGCATTTCACGTGCGCGCCGCAGTGGCGCCTCCAACCACTGCGCCACACGCGCCCTCATTATATACATATTTCCGAAAATTTCACAAAACAACTTTGGTAATTAAAACACAACAAGTAGATGTTAATTTTTATTTTCTGTCTTCTATTATTTTTTCCTGGCAGGGTAAGCGAAATACAACCACAAGATTGCTGAGATATTTGCAAAACGGGTGATCGTTGATCGCACAGATCGACAGAACTAGTTGAGAGAGAGGGGTAACGAAGGACCCGCATGGTGTGGTGGTGAACGCGCTACACCCCTCTCCGGAAAGGACAGTAGTGCGTTCGCCCCACCGCAGACACCCGCGGTCCGGAGTTTTGCAAATATCTCAACAATTAGTTCTACTGAACGAAACCTCTGAATTTATAAAATGGTTTATTAAAGACTATGGGATACAAAACTTTACATAAGCTTAAGGTTTTTGGTCATTTTTCTTTATGTATTTCTGTAACGATATTCAGCAAAATTCTAACGGTAGTGCAAGTGCAGACCTGATTGAGGAATGGAATATTTTCCTTTCCAATATCTGCTCCTTGACTGCTCACCACTTCAAAACCTGGAAGAGCTCACCTTCCGTCGTTTTCTTCTGTGATCGCACTTTTTCTATTTGAAGTATCATGATGAATAAAAGGGATTCCATTTCAAGGTGTCGATTCACTCCATTCTCAGACTTCATTACTTCCTTCCCCCACCATCTTTTTCTCTCTACCAGAGTTTTTGTTTCCCGCCTCACTTCATTATGGTAAGCCGCATTACCTTTTGGGTGTCTAAAGGTGGTATAGAAGTAAAATAAAGTTCTCATAAAGTTTAAAAATGTATTTACCGCTTATTATTTTTTATGGAAGGGTGAAAAAAAGCTCACGGCGTTGATCAATCACTTAAGGATGCGCCATGCATTCGATTTCATTAAGCTCGTTTGAAGGTGATCGAATGCATATCTGGTGTTTACAATGACTCGCCGTGACCTATCGAAACTCTGATACTAATTTGCAGACCGCAAAGGGATGGAAGGCTTTCTGGGCCTTGGTCGCGGGAACCGACCTCACGTGTATTTCAGGGCACTTCCAACTACTGTGCCACACGGCTCTTCATGGCAGGGTATTATGTAAAATACAGCTGCAATGATGAGGAGATATTTGCGGAGCTAGGAACACCAGACCATCTTCGAACCAGTGTTTACCCTTTTCGGGGACTGGCGTGCTATCCACTGCCCGACTGCGGCCAGCGCTTTACCTTTCACTAGCTTCCTCGTACTTCAATTTTTTAGGAGGATAGTAATTCAAAAAACTGCTACCTCGGTACATAACAATGCTTATTGTATATTATCGCAGTATTCATTAACATTTAGAAAAGGTTGCTTAAAATAAAATAGACCTGGTATGGCTCCAAGGCCGAAGCCAAAACTTTTTCCAAGCCCTAATTGGCCGTTCTTCTGCTTCTGACCGTAACCTTTAGGGCGGCCTTCATCTGTTGGATCGCCATGCCGGCTTGGATAGAGATTGATATTTGGCACACCACACATATCTGCGAATTCTTGACAAAAAACCTGAAATTTGGAAAGAGTTACAAACCCTCGTTAATCTTGAGTGCGCTAAACAAGGTTATTAAGAATTGGTGTCAACCGTGTCAGTTTTATCCAAAGTACTAATAGTATTTAGAGAAGGAAACCAAGTATTGAAAACGGCTACGCGACAGTAAACAGGAAGAATGGGATTGAATGAAGAGTGGGACAAGAACGATGTTCATTCCGAGCACTACAATCATCTTTTATTCAAATTTATTTTATTCCAACTATCCGCTATAATAATAATAGCTTGTCATTGACAAACTTTGCTATCCATGGTTTAGCGATGGCAAATAAGGAAAAGAACACTTCTTCACAGCTCAAACTACGGTGTTCGCAGATTTAGAAGAACCAGAAAGACATGAAATCGCTCGGCCTTGATCGATCCGTCAAAGGCGTTCGTCAGACTACATTCGTAGCATCGTAGAGATGTTGAATGGATAACTGAGCTGATGCGAAGTTGGTATAGATCTTCGTTGTCGTTGTCGTCGTTGTTGTCGCTGCTGACGTTTCGGCGATTTCGTCTTCCTCAGAACCTGGACGTATTTTATGCAAGAATACTACAATTATTCGGTAGAAAAAGCTAAAGTATTAATGAAGGCCAAACTTTTAAATAGACGCTGCATTGATCAAGCCACCCCCCCCTCCCCCCCATATGAAATGGAGTATGTTACACTGTTAAGTAAGACATGCTTAAGAAAAAGTCGTCTTGAAAAGTATATAACGATTATTGACATCCCACCGAACACCCTACGCCGTCAGTTGGCAACCGTCTCTGTAATCGTTTGTGCAGCTTAGAAAGCTGTATGATCCGTCTTAACGGGAGAGACGGGGATGTCATGAGTTTAGATACAATATACTTAATCAGGTGTAAGGCATGTGGTGAGCGATACATTGAGGAAACGGGTGAACCGCTTTATGTCGGTATAGGAGAACATCTAGATGGGAAAGTTAAAATTCGTCTAAGCACTCCCCTAAGTACATATAGGGAACAAAAGCACAATGACTATGATTTTAAAGTGACTATCCGGATCCTAGTGGGCGCGTGTGGCGCAGTGGTTGGAGGCGCCACTGCGGCGCGCACGTGAAATGCGCCCATGGCCCACCGAGCCTTCCATCCCTCCGGGGTCGGCAAATTGGTACCAGACTTGTCTGGGAGGATAGCAGAACTGGCTCGATACATCGGCAGGCCACCGCGAGTCATTGTAAAGGCCAGACATGCATTCAATCACCTCCAACGGTGCTTAATGAAGTCAAATGCATGGCGCATCCCTCAGGGATTGATCAGCGCCGAGAGCTTTTATCCGGATCCTAGCGCAGGAATCAAAAATATCAACGCGCAAGACTTTTGAGGTGTTTTGAGCAAATTTCAGGAGTGAAGGTGAACCGGAAAGGAACCTCACTATCAATCGTGAACTGGCCCCTTATTTAAACATGATATTTTGACCCCTCGGTGTGTCTCACTCGTGACCTCCACGCGAAAAACGCATGGGCCAATTCAATCAATACGGCGTTTATTTGAAACCTTGATCTTCATTATTACTATAAGTATTTTACTGGATATAGGACTACTATTACATAAAATACGTTTATGCTCTGAGGAAGGCGAAATCAGCCATCGACCAACACCAACACCACCAATCCACCACCACCACCACCAACAACAACAACAAAAACAACGACAACGAAAACCTGTGCCAACCTCGTATCAGCTCAAACAGATCAGTTTATAAGATCATATAAATAAATATATCAACTATTCATGCAAAGGTTTATAGAAAGTTTATAGAAAATGACCGTTAACATCATGACAACGTATGTGTTTTGAGCGTCCCGGACAAAACTCGTAGAGCAATTCGTCGACCACGAAGGGATGGATGGTTTGGTGAGATGGTATCTGGGACAGAACCAGTGACTCAGAGTGTGCTGCAGACCACTACGTAAAATGCTGTAGTTGCTCAAAGATTATGGAGACAAAAAATGAATGTGTTTCCGACGTTAAATTTATAAACGGTTGATTTAGTTTATTTACTCGTTGTTTTTAAGCTATTTTCACTTCTGCGCTCAAACATTGCTGAGCATTGATCACCTGTAGATCATATCGTAGCTTCTTCCCAGGTAAACAGGTTGTTTGGAACGTGTACTGATTCACTGGGCAGTACCTAGAATGCAAAGTAAAACGCTTCGATACATAGTGGAACATAATTCAAGCATTCGGTGCAGGAAGTCCATTGACTTTTGAAAAGTACGAACATATTTTAAAGAGCGAGTTAAAGACGAAAAAAATTGGTACGGATTTCCAATGATTTAGCTTTTATTTTCTGCCTACTACAATTTTCACGGCAGGTTATAAGCGAAATACAACCACAGCGTTGCTGAGATATTTGCAAAACTCTGGAACGCAGGTGTCTATAGTGGGGAACGAACGCGCTATTGTCCATTCCGGGGAGTAACGCGTTCACCACACCACACCATGCGGGTCCTTCGTTTTGCCCGTCTCTCAGCTAGTTCTATCGATCTTTTTATCTCTCATATCTCTTTAAATATCTCAGCAACGTTGTGGTTGTATTAGTACGAATTGTTAAATAAGAGTAAATGCTTGGGAATAGATAGAAACAAGCCCTAAAATTCTGAATCATGACGAACAACAGTAATGAAATGACTCAAATATCGAAGTAACTACAATATATTATAACAACAAGCTACTCAAATGTATTCCATGGTGAGTGATCGCATTTAGTTGCACAAACTCTTTCATGTTAACAATCTTCTGCCTTAGCATTTCATCGAAGCAAGCAAGAAATGAAAGATTACTACTTCGGTTTTTTTTGAAATGCTTGAAAATTACGATTTAAAAGGGAATAAGACCAAATACATAGCAAATATTGCACGCATGGCGCGGTGGTCGGAGACGCTCTGCGATACATATGGGATCGACTCCCGCGCCCCTGGCCCACCAAGCCTTCCATCCCTCTGGAGTAGGCAGATCGGTACCCGACTTGTCTGGGAGTATAGCAGAACAGGCTTGATACATCGGAAGGCCACCGTGAGTCGTTTTAAACGCCAGACATGCATTTAATCGCCTCTAAACACTGTTTAGTGAAGTTGAATACATAGTGCATCCCTCAGAGATTGATCAACGCCGAAAACTATTTCACCCTTTTACATAGTAAATACCAGGTGTGAGGAGGGTAAGACGAAAGATAGGAAAAAGAATATTGCAGAAATATAAAACGCTTTCAGCAGCATTAAATGGGTTTGGAGTCAACAAACCTTCTCCAGTCCTTTTCTTTTTGTAGCGTTGGAAACACGGTGAAAAGCAGATTCTGGCGAGGCAATGGAATCGGCGTGGTAGAACGAAATGAACTGAATAACGTTTGCTCTACAGTTCGAAGATCTTTTAAAGCATTCGGTCATAAGAGGTGTTCTGGGAAGTGTTTACCGTTTTGTCGTCTCCTCTTCAAATTCAGTAGATTCTTCGAGTTCACTTTCTTCCTCCTGAAAGCTGATATGTAACCATGTTTCAAAATAGCTCGCACAAAACGAAGGTAGGTTATGAGAAAACACTGAGAGGATTTCGAAACAGAAAAAGAAGGGGTAAAAAGTACAGAGACTTCACTGGTCTCTTTTTCGGCCAACATGCGAAATGGGCTTATATAATTGAAAATGTTACTAATTATACCATTGCAGTACTACACCCTTAGTATTAACTCATTAAGGGAAAATAGTTCAACAGAAGTAATAAAAGTCTTGCTAAGCACCCATCAAAAATGCTCTACATGGCAGTGTATGATCATGCAATCTTGCAAAGGACATTGAACTAAATGAAGTTATGCTTTTCACCATAATAAAGTCTTCTCCGTACCTCGGTATTGATTGGCAAAAATTTTTCCTTGAATGGATCATCTGGAGAATCTTCTTCTTTCCTGCGTAAAACACTTCTGATACAGTACGGTCGTGAAGGGTTGCGATCGCATACCACGTCTACCAGATCTAAACAGTTCTTCGAAAACAAGTAAATTGTACTATGTAAGGTGTACATTTTCAACATTCCAAAACACAACTACAGTTTAGAACTGTTTCTTTTTTTAGCAGTTTTCTTCGCAGAAATAGCTATAGATTAGGCAGAATCAGATTAACGTGAGCACCAGTACGAGATTAATCGTTAGCACAGAGGACTTGTTTAAAACAAGTAGGAAAGTAGTCTTGTTTCAATAAGAGACTCAGTTGCTTTTGACTGTTTTTGGAGACATTTTAGTACATTGCTGATGTTCTTCTCTTAACTATACAACACAATTTTTGCACTATTGTTTAGGAGCTCATTACGTAGTTTAAACCAACAACAAACCAGTTCGACCGAGAAAAAATATTGACAGTAATGAATAATAGAGAAGCATGGACTGCATGTGGTTCTTAAGCCAGGGAGAATCCCTATTGTCATTGATCACATCCGCGAACCGGTTCTCGGATTCAGGTATCCATGAGAAACTATCATTTCGTTGATCAGGAACTTTCTATAAACAATAACTGTTCTAAATACCTTTAATAAACAACGCTTTTCCACATATTGTACTTTCCTACCTGAAGCGTTCGAGAACGCTGAGTGATCTCTCATCCTGCTTACGCAACGATCAGGTTTCTGACATATACGTTAGATCAGGAAGAACCGTTGAGTCGAAAAGGTGGGCGCGGAGTCGGATGTTCTTTGTTCTTTTCACTACATCCTCGATGGTCCTAAAAGCTCCCCAAGCCGCTCGTTTCCTTCTGCTCAGCTCTGGAGCTAAGTCATTCACCATATTGATTTACCGATCTAAATAGACATAACTGGAGCATTCGGAGATATTCGTTCCGTTGAGCGTGAATGAGGCAAACGAAACCAATCCGTTCCTCGTGAACAACACTTTTGCGAGATTTAGTCGAAGATCAGTCTTCCCACACGCTTTATCAAAGTCCGCAAGCATACGTTCCGCTTGGCTAACGTTTGGTGTTATAAGGACGATGTCATCAGCAAAGCGAAAATGGTATAACTGTCGACCATCGATTTTCACTCTCATGTTGTCCCATTTTAATGTTCGTATGACGTTCTGGTGGGTGGCGGTGAATAATTTTGACGAGATGGTGTACTGCCTTGCCTGACCCCTCCTCTGACGTCGTTGTTATTATCGTTGTAGAACGGTGACATCTTGGTTGCAGAATTTTTGCACAACTAACGAAGAATCATTATGTATTGAGTAGGGACTGAGTGACTATTAAGGGATTCCATGAATAGATCTATCTCAATTGACTCAAAGGCCTTCTTTAAATTGATGAAAGCAAGATAGAGCTATTTTTCGTACTCTCGCGATACTTCAATGAGTGTTGTTATCGTGTGAATGTTGTTCATCGAACTAAACCCTTTTTGAAACGCTGCTTCTCACATGGCTGTCTTTCGTCCAGTGTTCTGTCGATACCGCTTAGGATGACTCGACTAAAGAGTTTGTGGACGACACAGAGCTAGCCGATTGGGAGATAATTGCCATTATCGTGTGGGTCGCCCTTTTTGAACAATAACACAACTTTGCTGGTCTTCCACTAAGTGGGGACCTTGCATTCAGACAGGAAACGTGTGAAGAGCCGAGCCAGTGTGCTTACGAGGACTGGCGGAAGGTTCTTCAGATGTTCTGATCTTATCCTCTCCGGACCTGGCGCTGTTCGATTTTTCACCGACGGAATAGCATGCCGGATTTCGGAAGGGAGAACCAGTGGAACACCATATCCATCCTCTTTTATTACATTAGACGTAGGATGGACGTGGCTATCGAGGAGATCTGAGTAGTAATCGTGGACGATTTTCTCCATTGCCTTTCTGGACGCTGTTATTGTTCCATCTGGGCGTCGAAGTTCAATCATCTTGGTAAATGGCGAAGCTTCGGCGGGCTTTGCGAATGCTTTTCCCAGCCTCTGCAGCTTCGACCATTACTGCTGCTCTTCTCTCTTTAAGATCTTCTTTTATCGCCTCTCTGCATTGTTTGGCATGCTCAGACGTTAGTTCGCGGTTGCCTGTGCAGCTTGTACGATTTCATGCTGGCGTATCAGCTTCAGAGTTTCTGAAGACAGACGTCTCTTGGTGACATTCGAACTCTCAGCTTTCATGGCGCTGACGTGAAGATGTTCAATGGGTCGATCGTATTCCTCGTCGATGTTTTCGACAACGGCATCTTCCAACAGCCGACTAATAAATAGAATAAATCATAGTTTGTGGTGGTTCTGAAACATCAATTTTTGAATTTAGCGTCTTTTTGCCATTTTCGCGGGAAATGGAATCTGGCACGAAGTAGACGGTGGTCTGATCCCGTGAAGATTTTGGGACAACAGCGACATCGGTTAGGCGAAACTTCCTATTTACTATGATGTGGTCTATTTCGTTATGGTATTCTCTATTGGGAGATTCCCACGTCCATCGTTGACTGTGAGGCTTCTGGAATTGCGAGTTACCATGGATGGTCTTGGTCGCCATGATAAACTCAGAGAACCGCTCAC
This sequence comes from Angiostrongylus cantonensis, assembly GCA_009735665.1. Classification (NCBI taxonomy): domain Eukaryota; kingdom Metazoa; phylum Nematoda; class Chromadorea; order Rhabditida; family Metastrongylidae; genus Angiostrongylus; species Angiostrongylus cantonensis. The sequence goes on along the minus strand of MQTX01000234.1, from coordinate 15,469 downwards.
CCTGTTCGTTCTATTCTAATCCGTGGGTCCCAATGTGATGTTTTTCGGACGTTCTTCTTGACTCAATCATTACATTAAAACCTCTAATGATGAGCTCGAAGAGTGTATGGTCTTCTCTGTAGAACTTCTCCAAGTCCGTGTAGAACGCTTCGACTTCTTCTTCGTCAGAGTTTTGATATCGACGCATAAACGACGAAGGTTGTCAAAGCCGGTATTGATCTACGTCTTTTTAATCGTAAACGTCTGAATCGGGTTGTAAGCTGTTCGAATGAGTCGATATCCGTGGGCAAACTCGTGATGACGAGAATGTTCTCACCGCCGACTCCTCTACTGTCGCATCTTCCGAGATGCAGCTCTTCTCCGATGTCATAGACAGCGTTTAATCGGTGACGTCGTCTAGTGTTGGCCAAACTGATGTCGTCGTACCTTATCCTTCTTGCTTACATGGGCAAGCCTTCTATCTAAGACTTGGATGCAAGTGTACGTGCATTGTAGGTACAGATCGTCACCATAGTTCTTGATCCAGGCAGCTTCCATTGGCCATAAGATTTTAGCAGCCTCTCCGTACTCGTCCTACCCAACGCTGCGAAATTGGGGGCTGTTTCGGGGTCAGGGGAATGAGGCCCGTTTTTTTTTTTTACTGTGTTTAGCATATTTGATACCCACGTATAGCTTACTGGGCTCTGAACGTAGGGCTGGTTGTACTCACGGGTAGCTTGCCAGGCTCTCCCACAGTGGACATGAATCTTATTTGTTGGAGGTGACTCCTAACTGCCTCCCATATACTTCCCTGTCGCTTGATTCCAGGCTTTTGGGCTAATTGACTCGTAGAATACAACCCGCATAAAGCGAGAACGCACCCACACACGCATGCATGAAAACGCTTAGCAAATACAGAAAGTATGTACCAAGCAGCAGACAGAAACAGGGAATCCATCCTCTGGATCCACCTGCGTCTCAAGGAAGCAAAGGTCGCTTTTTGTCCGCGATTAACCCCTATCCGCTACATGGGACGCACCACGCAGCCTCGGGCCTAACCGGTTCGACATCCCCATATGAGGGTGATCCGTGAACTCATACCGTGGAAAAAACCGTCTGTTTCGCTTTATAAGCCTTTTTAAACTTCGCTTCCTCAGTAGCTCAAGAATCGGAAATTTGCTTAACAAAGTATTCCTGGAAGTACTAAAACGTACTTAAATAAGTCAGGATTATTTTCACTCCATCATCAATAAAAACTGAAGATTTTAGTGCTAACGGGACTTCTCAAAAACAAAGCATATCTTTTGATTTCCTTCTTCGCTATATCGAATAGCATTACTTCATCACAAGAGTCCGACATATTTTCATGATGTTTTTTCTTGATGGAGGTTACCTTCTGCAGTTTGACTCCTAATTGTATTAACAATTCTAAAAGAGGCGAAGCCCGGGAAGGAGTCTGGTAGTTATATGTCGAACTCAAGAGTAAATGATGTAAATCGTCGTCTTTGAAGAAGCCAAGCTGGCAAGCTTCCTTCGATCTATGAGGTCGACAAATGCTTGTGCTGATAACCTGCGAAGGCACCATGACATCTGTTTCTGTTATTTCTGTAAAGAAATCTTTTTAATCTAGAATTATACTAGTAAAGGTCTTAAAAGTTATTGGTCAAAATTCAACGGCAGTCAGCGCATCGGTAGGACGAGAAATAGAGTGTTGGTGCCAACTAAACGCAAACGATAGGTAAGTAGCGTCTGGCTTTCTTATCCCAATAGATCGATTTCATTACTTAAAAAATCTTTAAATAAAGTGAAATTTACAGGAACTACAATTGGCGAACAGTCAATGCATTCTGAAAAGAATTCTTGGTCGTTTAAAGGATTCTTTTCCTCATAAGTGTCCAAGATCTCTACTTTTTAGGCTCACACTGCTTATCCTTCTATGTCTTTGTCAAAATAGTCTTCCGATTGGAATAATGATCGCTCTTTACCTCCTTTAGTTCATCGCGTTCAACTTAAGGTAACTTCAAGTTTTCGTTTTTTTCAGTTTTTTTTTACCTCATATATGGCAAAGTCCTATTCGACCGTGCTTGCTGTGTTTTGGATTAATTTAGAGATCCATGAATAAACCTTATGAATGAGTGCCTTGTGTTCACAGGTGACCACGTGGTATGCCTCAGGGTGATTTTTTGACGTGGACCAAGCACATTCCTCACTTTCGAAAGGTACTATGCGGTTAGTCTTTTGGAAAGATTACAATTAAAAGAGCAAAACGGGAGGAAGGAGGGCTAATATTTATCATGCAAAGATTATATGTTAAACTTTGTCCGGCGAGGTTATGAAAGTGTTTGTTTGAGTAGATTGTATATCAATTTGACTTGTCCAGGCTCTGAAAAAGGTGAAACAGCCATAACGACAGGTGTTATGCCTGTAGCACCTGTTTCCACATCGAGAAAAACAGTGAATTGTTGAGCAGTGCAGAGTTTGAAAGACAGTCAGCCATTCGATCAATCGTAACTTACCCCAACCAAATAACAACCAAAAACTTGACCACCCGAAAGGTCGCAGTCGTACAAATTGTGGTGTGCAGTGTAGTAATCATTTCTATTTGAGGTGTGGTATGCCTCAGGGTGATTTTTTGACGTGGACCAAGCACATTCCTCACTTTCGAAAGGTACTATGCGGTTAGTCTTTTGGAAAGATTACAATTAAAAGAGCAAAACGGGAGGAAGGAGGGCTAATATTTATCATGCAAAGATTATATGTTAAACTTTGTCCGGCGAGGTTATGAAAGTGTTTGTTTGAGTAGATTGTATATCAATTTGACTTGTCCAGGCTCTGAAAAAGGTGAAACAGCCATAACGACAGGTGTTATGCCTGTAGCACCTGTTTCCACATCGAGAAAAACAGTGAATTGTTGAGCAGTGCAGAGTTTGAAAGACAGTCAGCCATTCGATCAATCGTAACTTACCCCAACCAAATAACAACCAAAAACTTGACCACCCGAAAGGTCGCAGTGGTACAAATTGTGGTGTGCAGTGTAGTAATCATTTCTATATGAGGTGTTCTGTGTAATGAAGAAGCTCATGTACGATTTGTTAAACCTACAAGGGTGATTCTTCTTTCTTTCCTTGACTGAATTATTCTAGAAAGAACATCTCTTAGCAGTGACGGAATCTCAGTGATGGGCACACATGAGATGAAAGCCGAGCGCTTCTGAACAGTCACCTAGTTGGCTAATTTCATTACCGACATGGTGTAAACTTGCTGTTTTCTTCACTACCACGTGGATCTATATTGGAGCCCTCCTCGGGTCACTACAATGTAGCTTTGCCAATGGGCAATGGTGCATCACAAGTACCTGGCTGGGTGAATGCTGGAACACATTTCTGTAGTCCGAGCAAGGTTCCACTGCTGACGCACTGCCTCGCTGGCGAATTCGCAAATCGCGCAGTTATCGCGTTGTACGATCTGCCCTGCTATTGTGGTGACCAAGAAAATAGCGGCACCGTTGTTCTCTCCCATTGATGAATTGTAAAGAAAACTGTGTTTCAGCAAATTTAGAAACCAAGTGCGTTAACCAGTACATTCGAAAGTAACACACTGTGATGAGCAAAAAAACTTGTTTCGATGAAATTCGACAGGAAATCCTTCACAACCAATAGAACACAGCTTTTCATATTAGCAGGATTTCGTTTCGCATAAAGACTTCGGTGTTACTTTCTTTTTATTAAACATCTTTTGCACAGATTTATGAGTGAAAGCGTTTGGAGCACAACAACAACAACAACAACAACAACAACAACAACAACAACAACAACAACAACAACAACAACAACAACAACAACAACAACAACAACAACAACAACAACAACAACAACAACAACAACAACGTGCAGCTGAACAGCAATATGCTCTCAAACTAGGTCATCTGTATCACCTGTAGTCCCGCTAATCGTCGAGGGATTCGAGTGGGCGCAAGTAAATCTTCCATTTTTCGCTGTCGCGCGCAAGAGTAGCCCAGTGGGTTCTGCTCGCTTTAGGGTCTCTTCGAGGATCATATCTTTCTCCTAGGCCTTTCGTGAAGAACTCTGACCGTCTGGTCGGCGGTCTTCCTGCAGCACGTTTGAGATCCCGAGGAATCCAGTCACTAACAGCTCTTGCCCATCATTTGCTGTCGTTCATATGCATTACGTATCCGGCCCACCCTGTATCACCTGTAGTCCCGCTAATCGTCGAGGGATTCGAGTGGGCGCAAGTAAATCTTCCATTTTTCGCTGTCGCGCGCAAGAGTAGCCCAGTGGGTTCTGCTCGCTTTAGGGTCTCTTCGAGGATCATATCTTTCTCCTAGGCCTTTCGTGAAGAACTCTGACCGTCTGGTCGGCGGTCTTCCTGCAGCACGTTTGAGATCCTGAGGAATCCAGTCACTAACAGCTCTTGCCCATCATTTGCTGTCGTTCATATGCATTACGTATCCGGCCCACCTTATCTTCGACTGTTTAGCGTACGGAACAGAATTTTTGATTTTTGCTCGTTGACGCAGGTCGTAGCTTCTGATCCATTCTCTTACTTTTGTGAAACGGGATACTCCTGGCATCCTCCTTTCGACAGCGCTTTCGATATAACGCTGAGTGATCCTTCATCATGCTTACACACCTACCAGGTTTCTGATGCATACGTTAGGGCAGGAACTACCGCTGAGTCGAAAAGGTGGGCACGGAGTCGGGTGTTCTTTGTTCTCATCACTACATCCTCGATGCTCTTCAAGGCTCCGCAAGCCGCTCGTTTCCTTCTGCTCAGCTCTGGAGCTAAGTCGTTCATCACATTGATTTCCCGTCCTAGATAGACATAACTGGAGCATTCGGAGGTATTCGTTCCGTTGAGCGTGAATGGGGCAAACGAAACTAATCCGTTCTTCATGAACATCGTTTTCTTGAGATTTAGTTGAAGACCAATCTTTCCACACGCTTTATCAAAGTCTGCAAGCATGCGTTCCGCTTGGCTAATGTCTGGTGTTATAAGAACGATACCATCAGCAAAGCGAAGGTGATGTATCTGGCGACCGTCGATTTTCACTCCCATATTATCCCATTCCAATGTTCGCATGATGTTCTGGAGGGTGGCTGTAAATAATTTTGGCGAGATTGTATCGCCTTGCCTATCTCCTCTTTTGACGTCAACGTTAATATCGTTGTAGAATAGAGAAATCTTGGTTGTGAATTTTTTGTACAGCTCACGAAGAATTTTTATGTACTGAGTGTAGGGACTCCTTGATTACCATGGGCTTCCATGACTGCTTCTATCTCAGTTGAATCAAAGGCCTTCTCTAAGTCGGTGAAAGTGAGACAGAGCGGTCTTTTGTACTCTCGCGATACTTCAATGAGCCTTACTAACCTTTCACCGAATGTGGTCGATCGTACTAAACCCTTTTCGAAACCCTGCTTGCTCGAATGGCTGTCCTTCGTCCAGTGTTCTGTCAATCCTGTTTAGGATGACTCGAGTGAAAAGTTTGTAGACGACAGACAGCAAGCAGATTGGGCCATAGTTGCCTGTATCGTGTAGGTCCCTCTTCTTGAACAACAACACGGTATTGCTGGTCTTCCAATAAGTCGGGACATTGCATTCAGACAGGTAACGTGTGAAGAGCCGAGCTAGTGTGCTTACGAGGATTGGCGGAAGGTTCTTCAGATGTTCTGATCTTATCATGTCCGGACCTGGTGTTGTTCGATTTTTCAAAGACGAAATGGCATGCCGGATTTCGGAAGGGAGAACCAGTGGAACACCATATCCATCCTCTTTCTTTTCATAAGACGTAAGGTGGACGTGGTTGTCGAGGAGATCTGAGTAGTATTCGTGGACAATTTTTTCCATTGCCTTTCTGGACGCTGTTACTGTTCCGTCTGGCTTTAAGATCTTCTTTTATCGCCTGTCTGCATTGTTTCGCGTGCTCAGACGTTTGTTCGCGGTTGGCTTCCAACTCTCAACCAACATGGCACTAACGTGAAGATGTTCAATGAGCTGATCGTATTCCTCGTCGATGTTGTCGACAACAACATCTTCCCAACAGTCGACTAATGAGTTGAATAAATCTCAGTTTGTGGTGGTTCTGTAACCTCGGTTTTTGAGTTTAGCGACTTTTTCTTCTTTCCGCGAGAAATAGAATCTTGCACGAAGGAGACGGTGGTCTGATCCCGTGTAAAATTTTGAGACAACAGCGACATCGGTTAGGCGAAACTTCCTATTTACTATGATGTGGTCTATTTCGTTATGGTACTCTCTATTGGGAGATTCCCACGTCCATCGTTGACTGTGATGCTTCTGGAATTGCGAGTTACCATGGATGGTCTTGGTCGCCATGATAAACTCAGAGAACCGCTCACCCTGTTCGTTCTATTCTAATCCGTGGGTCCCAATGTGATGTTTTTCGGACGTTCTTCTTGACTCAATCATTACATTAAAACCTCTAATGATGAGCTCGAAGAGTGTATGGTCTTCTCTGTAGAACTTCTCCAAGTCCGTGTAGAACGCTTCGACTTCTTCTTCGTCAGAGTTTTGATATCGACGCATAAACGACGAAGGTTGTCAAAGCCGGTATTGATCTACGTCTTTTTAATCGTAAACGTCTGAATCGGGTTGTAAGCTGTTCGAATGAGTCGATATCCGTGGGCAAACTCGTGATGACGAGAATGTTCTCACCGCCGACTCCTCTACTGTCGCACCTTCCGAGAAGCAGCTCTTCTCCGATGTCATAGACAGCGTTTAATCGGTGACGTCGTCTAGTGTTGGCCAAGCTGATGACGTCGTACCTTATCGTTCTTGCTTACATGAGCAAGTCTTCTATCTAAGACTTGGATGCAAGTGTATGTGCACTGTAGGTACAGATCGTCACCACAGTTTTTGATCCAGGCAGCTTCCATTGGCTCTGAGATTTTTGCAGCCTCTCCGTACTCGTCCTACCCAACGCTGCGAAATTGGAGGCTCCTTCGGGGTCAGGGGAATAGGACCCCTTTTTCTTTTTACTGTATTTAGCATATTTGATAACCACGTATAGCTTACTGGGCTCTGAACATGGGAGCCAGGTGTACTCACGGGTAGCTTGCCACTCTCTCTCAGAGTGGACAAGGAGCTTGTTTGTTTTAGGCGACTCCTGAGCGCCTCCCATATAGTTTCCTGTCACGTGGTTGCTTGCTTTTGGCCGAATAGATTCGTAGAATACAATCCGCATAAGGCGAGAACGCACCCAAACACGCATGCATGAATACGCCTAGCAAGTACAGAAAGTATGTGCCAAATCGGCGCAGCAGAAACAGGGAGTCCATCGCCTGGATCCTCCTGCGTATTGAAGAAGACATTATATTTACATCTGGTCGGATAAGTCCAGGCTCTCCAAAATCCAAAATTACAGTTCTCTATCGTTCTAGAAAAAAAATTTGGAAGGTATTTTATAATAAGCCAACCCAACAGTTTCATTTAGTGCTTCGGCACTAATGTTCAGCTCTGGTTTACTGCAAACAGCTTGCAATCGCGCACATTCACTCAAAAAGTTTAACATCCTTATGTTTTACTCAGCAAAAGACGGTTAATGAGCAGAGAAACTTTAAGAAATGAGGAAAAAACTACGTTGGGGCAGTTACTCCGATTGTCTTCCAAAGTCAGAAATTTATTTCTTCGTATTGAATGGTTGCAGACTCAAAAATCTTCTGACCCTGTTTCCACATTCCTCTGTCTTAGGGTAAAGTTTTTGCTGAGGAATCCTAACAAATTTCAGCAACTCCTTGTGTGAAATATAAGGTAAATATGGCAAACTTGGGATTTGGTATGTACAATAAGGAGATAAACATCCACGGAAATTAATGACTAATTTAATACCACATTACTCGAAAAATATCATTACCGAATTAATCACAATGAGTGAACTTGTTGTTTAGCTTAAACGGTTACAATTGTTATGTTGTTTCAAGGATGTCCCAGCTACAAAATATTTTGGTAAAAGATTATGAGTTCATAAAACCCGTGGTCCACATGTCAAGATGAAATTTGAGAAAGTGTGGGCGTATCTCTCACAACCTCCATTATTAGCTGAAACTAAGTTTTCGACTTCGGCCACTTGCAATGGCGTTGGAGCCAATAGGAAATGAGAATTCAAAATACAGTAATGCCTTAATGGCAAATATCCTTTAGCCTATGCTTCTATTTGATGAGTTTTCCATCCACACTTGTAAGCTGTGTCGGGGGCGGCGACATTAAGAAAAATTTCGACAAATTCTTACCTTTCCTTTAGTTCCGGTAGAACCACTCGCGTGATAGTGAGGCATTCGTCTTTCTGGTTCATCTTTGGATTTTTTAAATCTATCCAAAACGCCTCAAGAGTTTTGCGCGTTGATGTTTTTGATTCCTGTGCTAGGATCCGCACAGTCATTTCAAAATCACCGCCATTGTGCTTTTGTGCTCTATGCGTACTTAGAAGTATGTTTAGAAAAATTTCAACTTTCCCATTTAGGTGATTGTCATGCGGACACAAAGTAGTCTACCCATTTCCCCAATATATTCCTCACCGCATGAGTTACATGAGATCAAATATATTATACCTGAACTCATGCAATCTCCGTCTCTGTCGTTAGGACAGATCATTGTTTTCTGAGCTACACAAACGACCATAGAAACGGTTGCGAACTAACTGACGGCGTAGGGTATAGGGTGGGATGTCAATAATCGTTACGTAGTTTTCAAGACCACTTTTTCTTAGGCATCTCTTATTGGCGTAATTTACTTCATTTGATATGAAGGGTAGCTTAAAACGGATCTTATTTACGTCCGAAACATTATTTTGGGGAACTGCTCCGCGTTTTTGTTCAACCCGAGTGGCTTCTACTTCATAGCCATTGGAAATGGGTATTTTTGGTACCAGGTTTAGCGACTCCTTCTTTTCCTCTTTGCCTATGTACACATTTTTAGCCGTATTCGGTACGTGTTTTAGACGAGTGCCTTTTCATGTGCGAGGGATGAGAGTAGAGCTAGTGAACTAGTACATTTTTACTAATTGGTTTACGACACTATTTGGTTATATACCCACTTTATGGAAGCTATATTTGGATATTTAAGAATGGAAGCCAGTTCGCTATTGGTTTTTTCCCAAGTAAATTTTATATAATGTGATAGCCTATTTAACAATTCTAAACACTCATCCATCTGTTCTTGTGTGAAACAGACAATGAAGTAGTCGACTTTCTACCGATAGTAAAGGGTCGATGATCGAGTATTGGAGCTTCCATCCTAAGCATGAAAACGACGGCAAGGCTCGGTGCTAAACACGGTCCCAGGGCCAACCCTCCGATTTGTGCACAATATTTTCCGGTCTACCTAAAGATTGAACAGCTAAGATACTGTTTGAAAAGAGGCATTAATAGCGCAATCGACGAGCTGTACATTTTCTTCTTTTTTCATGCTCTGCGAACAACTCAAGTGTGGTATTTACAGTGGAGTCACTCGACGCGTTGGTATAAATTGAAGTAACATCGAATAACTCATCTACATGCGTGTTGCTTGATTGTGCGTACCGTAGGTGATCTAGAAATATTATGGTGCTAGGTAAATAGATTGGAATAAATTTTAGCAGTGGGTCAGGATAAGGTTCAGAAACCACGCTATTAAATCTGTTGGCTAACCTTTACAACTAATGAATGGTCTCACATTAAATGATGACTAATCGGTGGAAGTAATGTCATCAGTAGATGTATGTCTATGTGTCTTAATAAGGAGTTATAAGACTGGACACGATGGATGTTTCTTCTTAAGCCGAGAAATAGCAGAGAAATAAATAATCTGTCCTAATGGGAGAGAAGGGACTGCTTTAGTTCAGGTACAATATGCATGATCGGTAAGTAAATACGGTATGGGGTAAATAAATATATTAGGAAAATGGGTAAGTCGCTTTCAGTCCGCATAAAAGAACATCTAAATTGGAAGGTTAAAATTCGTCAAAGCACTTTTCTAGGTGAACACAGAGCACAGAATCACAATAGCGATGATTTCGAAGTTACTGTCCAAATCCTAGCACAGGAATCAAAAACGCCAACGTGCAAAACTCTTGAGGCGTTTTGGATAGAATTCAAAAATCAAAAGATGAACTGGAAAGGCGATGCCTCGCTATCACACGTGCGTGATCTAACTCCTTATTTTAAAATCATATTTTGACCTCTGGGAGAGTCTAGCTCTCCGTCCCATATAAACAACGTGCCGGCAGTCAAACTCAAAATGTTACAGTAAGCAGCCTTTTTGATCAGTATGGCGTCTATTTAAGAAATTGGTCTTCACTAACATTTTAACCCTTTTTTCACAGAATAATTAAAGTGTTCTGTTATAAAAAACGCCCAGGTTCTGGGAAAAGCGAAATCGCCAAAATGTCAACCATCGACCGACAACACCAACAGATTTCTCAACCATCTTAGTCTTCGGAATAACTCTACTTTCACATTTCGCCACATTCTCCACTTTCTTTTAGCTTGCGTTACCTGGACCTGTGGATAACATTGTTATTTTCCAGTTCATTGCTGCTTTAAAATAACAACGCTAAATAATAAAATAACAATATCGCTTAAACAGAAATGTTCATATCTAACACATCACTGATCAGTTCGTGTTTTAGGCAACAACGCCAGATGCCGAGACGAAGTTCGCTCCAAATGGACCCGATGCCAAGGTTCGTACCACTCTGTTCAGCACACCTTGCCACATTTCTCTCGACCAATTCGCCATGATGATGTTTGTGGTCTGTACAGATTTTTCTCCTTTAAAATAAATTTTCATCAAAAAAAGCTATTCAAACCGTAAGAGTTCCTCCAATGGTCAAGGCTGTGGGCGGAATAGGCAAGACATTTATGCCATTGCCTGTCATACACATTGCCGGCATTGCAGCAGGATCGCATATTGAGGTGACCGTGGTGCCGATAATAATGCAGTTCTCTCGCATCATAGCCATAACTGAAAAAACGTTTCTAGGTAAGCGATTTTTGCATTGAAAGTGGTAGAAGGCTTCAAAAAATATTGCACTAGATAACTTCCTACTGAAATGGATTATTTTTCCACTTGATCAACAGAAATGTTTCTTGAAAAAAATGGAATCCTCATTACAGCGAATAATTTTAACATACGAATATTTTATGTGTTTTACATTTTACTTTTATTTTTTATGAATGCATTTTTTCTTACCACCTGCTCTAGGCTGTTCAGACTTTCCAGCAACCAATCAGTATTCTTGAGCATAGCAGTGTCTTTTAGACTACCGTATGAAATAAACATGTAAGTTCAGAAACCACTTTGTTAAACAATTAGCGTGTCTGATTTTTAGGCACCTGTGCGAAGTTTTATTTGTTAAATTGTTTTTCAAAAAGGTAAGGGCATATTCGGCAGCCGGGATTTAGGCTTCTACATAGTCCTTGAGCGATCGGTCTTTTACATTCCTACTTTCGTTTCTAATTCCGGTTTTAACATCTCTCCGAATCAACTAGTAAGGAGATGGAGCGATGGTTTCGACGTCGAACACACACCACCCTCTGATTCACAACGTGGTGAAGACCCGGATACGGCCTTGCAAGGTTACGTCAGGACTCCAGGAAAGACCAAGTTGCACGACCAGCAATAGGCCAGCTTCAGTAACCCTCACACTGGGTGCTCCCGACTCTGACGTCAGGCGGTGAGGCGACCGATGGAAGGCCAGAAAATCTCGGGCTGCGCAAAACGTCATTGGAACCGGTTCTGACGAACACACGTACGACACGCCATGGAGATTGTTTCTTACGATGCACGTATAATGCTAGAACACTCTCCACAGACGCCGATCTTCACGCGCTTCTTGTAACCACAGATCGCATAAAATTTCCACGAAATATCGGCGGCGTAGGCTTTGTCGTCCACCCGTCCACTGTCCATCTCGTCTACTCATGCGAAATCCTTTCCCCTCGCGTAGCCGTCTTTCGTCTTCAACTGTCGCATCATAAGAAGATCACTATTATCAACTGCTACTCACCGATTGACACAGCTGATGAGTACCAATTAAATGTGTTCTACTATCAGTTGGAGGAAGTCATTCGTAATGCTAAAGCATATCATAAATTTGTTGTTGGAGATTTCAGTGCCAGAATAGGAAATTCCAAAGACAGCGAATGCAGGATCGGATGTTTTAAATTAGGAGAAAAAATGAGAATAGAAACCGTTTCGCAGGACTCCTGTCAGCAGACGTCTCTTCCACGGAAACTCGTTTTTCCAGAAGAAAGAAAGTCGCCGCTGGACATGGGAGTCTCCCAACGGCATGACTCATGCGGAAATTGACCATATTCTGAGAAACAGAAGAAGGTGCCTACTTGACATATCGGTAGCCCCATCATTCTTTGCTGGTTCCGATCATCGCCTTCTTTGCGCGAAGATTTGATTCTGCCGCAAGCTGAAAAAGAACTCTCCTCATCGACCACGAGAGAAAAGTGTAGCTGTATGCGACGAGAACATTCTGTACGAAGTCCTATCCAAACATGACTGGCAGATTAAAGAAGATCCGACCGAAGACCACGAGCTGCTTGTCGAAGTACTGAAAAGCTGTTCGCTTCGCCTAAAAAGCTAAATTCGCCTCAGTTCTTCAAGCAAGAAGATCGGATCGCATCTCCATCCCTACTAAGAAATTGCTCGAAAGGAAGAAGAAACTGAAGCTTGATTCTATTGCAACGCGCTTAACATGGCTAGTAGTAAATGCCAGCTGTAGAAGAGCTTTGCAGGAAGATCTACAACGGTACAAGCAGAAGAAACTACTGGAAGCAGCAGAGAAAAGAAGCAGTCTGAAAAAATGCCGTGAGGACTTGAGTAATTAAAATGTTTCGCTGTCAGCCCTGATGAACGAAGAAGGGACCATCAAAACTTTTTGCCATGATATGGAATTAAAAGCGGAAACGTTTTGCACCAACTTTTCTTGTTCCACAATTTTTTTCCGGGCCCTAATATCACCACTGGAGATAAACTACCTCGAATTCTTCGTCGGAGGTTCCAGTTGCGGTGAAAAGCATGAAAAAAGGCGCAGTTCCAGAACCGAACAATGTCACCGCCAATTTCCTTAAAGGCCACAATTTACATGCACTTTTCGCAGTTTATATAAGATTACACCTTCAAAAGGAAAAAATCCCAGACCAGTGGAGGACTTCGCACATGGTCATCCTGCCAAGAAAGGTGACCGAAGGAATCTTCGTAACTATCGTCCTATATGCTTGTTAAGTGTACTCTACAAGCTCTTTACGAAGACTCTCCTCTCGCGCATATCAACGACATTGGATGAGGCGCAACCAGTTCAGCAAGCAGGATCTCGAAAAGGCTTTTGCTGCATGGACTACATAAAACCGTGCCCAGGGTCATGGATGTTTGTTGGAAACACCACTTGTCTTCAGTCCTAACCTTTGTCGACTATGAAAAAGCGTTTGACAGTGTTAAAACGAATGCAATACTAACAACGCTCGTCGACCAAGGAGTGGACCCGTCATACATAAGAACTCTGCCTGACTGTTATCGGAACTGTACTACGAAAATACAGCTTTTCCATCGACCTTTTACCATACCCAATGGAAAAAGGGTTTGACAGGGCGATAATGAAGTCACTCGATTGCGATGAGAAAGGCATATGTATTGATGGAAAATTTCTATCAAATCTTCGTTTTGCCGTCACATTGTCATATTTTAAAAAACTAAAAAAAAAGTGAAGCAGAAATGGTGATCAACGAGCTAAACGATGCGCGGAAAAAGATCGGACTTCGCATAAATCGAAAGAAGACCCAGTTCATGAAAAACCCATGGAGCGAAGGCGAAAAAATTGAAATGGATGGTTCCCTCATTGCAGGGACCACTTCGTACGTATACCTTGGGCGATCAATGAACATGGAAAACAGCATGGAGGAGGAACTAGATAGAAGAAGGAAAGCAACTTGGGCCGCATTCGGGTCTTTCAAAGAAGCCGCCGACCAATTGAAGAGCTCGGAAATCCGCGCTCATCTCTTCGATTTTACGGTTCTTCCAGCGCCCTGGTATGCTGCAGAGACGTGGGTTGATACTGCATCTACGTCAAAAATTCTTCGCACTACTCACAGACTGCTTGAGCGTTTTCTTCTGAAGTATAACCGGCACTCTCAATATCTAGCCGGAATGCGAAGCTCTGACCTTCGAAATCTGTCACATTTTCGAGATCCAGGAAAATATACATCGGCAACGAAACATAGATGGGCCGGTCACGTAATAAGCAAAACAGACGAAGGTTGGACGAAAAGAACAGTAGAGTGGACTCCAAGAGTATACAAACGTCCCCTTGGGCGACGATCTACACGTTGGGCGGACGTGTTCGTAAACAAAGCTAATCAGCTGTACCCGCAGTTGCAGTTGCTTACAGATCACGGTATGGTACTCGCAGGTGCTACCATGCTCGAACAAGACCACCACCATGAAATACGATTGCGAGAAAAAGGAAAGAATGGCATTATGTTGGGGTCCGCAAAGCTCGTGAAGACGGACCGTCCAAGTATCCAAGTACGTAAGTAAGGGCATATGCGTTCCGTTGCAGTCAGTGAAGTTAAGTGACGAGGAGCTGCCAGAACATCCATCGTATAGAAGAATAATATTAAATGGCAAATTCTGCTCGCTTGATTAATGGCACAAGGACTGCTTCCAAAAGACATTGCCATCCTCATTTAACAATTCTGGTTCTATTTCTCGAATTTTCATTCCTCCAGCCATGATTTCTTTAAAAACCCAGTTGGTAGTAAATGGGTTGGATAGTTTCATGTTTTCCGTAAATGCTTCAAATAATTTATTTAAAACTTGTTGTTACTATTAGCGATAATGGAAGATGAGGGATAAAGCTTTCGGCGTTAGTCAATCTCTGATTGATGTGCAACGCATATGACTTCATTACTTACGGTTGGAGGTGACTGACTGAACATCCTTTAAAATGACTCGTAGTGGCCTACCGATGAATTCCACTTAGTGCTGCTTTCTTCCCAGACAATTACGGAAAATTTCTCGACTACGAAGGAATGGAAGATTTGTTGAGCAACGAGTGCGGGGATCGAACACACGTGTTTGTCGCAAAGCGCCTCCAACAACTGCGCCACACGAGCATTTCAGCTGCTATTAGTGATAATGAGATTAATAGTAAGTACCTTCTCAGATCGTTAAGCTAACATGTGGTTAGTAAAGATATTCATTCTGCCAACGTTTCGAACTCTTCGTCTTCATCAGAGCCAATGATCCTAGTCGATGGTTCACAGCCAGCGGTGCTCCCCTGAAGATGATCCGACTCCACACCGCAATGGTGACACAATATCGAGAAGCCTACCAGCTAGGATCATCTACGCTGATAAAGACAAAGACGTCGAAAAGTTAGCTGAATAAGTACCTTTATGGGCCTCGTGTTAGCTTGGCTACTGCCTTACTACTGCTGCAGTTGTTAACCACATTATTTTTTTACTATTTT
>MQTX01000233.1:655857-766084 GCA_009735665.1 Angiostrongylus cantonensis | reverse complement strand
CACACACACACACACACACACACACACACACACACACACACAAGGTATTCATCGACTAGATACAAGCGTGTGTGTAAGCGAACATATGTACATACATACAAACACATGAAAAGACAACCAATGTATGGCATACATGCATGCATACATATATGCATACAACATGTTTCAGATTTAAGCCATTGTACTAGACTGGTAATCTAGTACTGTAATGTAGAACAATACAAACACACTTTACCATAAGAAAAAACTTAACAAGTTATAGCATTTAGCAGCAAACCTCTTCATTCACAGCCACACTATTCCAGACTAGCTGGATGTTGTTGTAGTAATTCACTGCAATCACTTCCGGTGCACAGACACCAGTTGTCGGTGGAACATTATCAAGATGTGTTAAGTAAGACAGTGTGCAATTGAATGGGTAGACAGTATTTGACAGCAGCCATTTGCGTATAACACATTGCGCATCTTTTCCAAAGATCTAAATTGCAGAAATTAGCAATTTGAGTTCCGCTAGCACTAACATCATTTTTGTTTCATGAAAATTTAATGGAATCCAAACTATCCCCAAGCATCATATAAACGGCTTCACTGTAAAGCACATCGACGTGCAAAGGTGATGTAAGTCGGTCTTCCTTCTTGAGTGTATAACCACTTGAAGCCACCTCCTAAAAGCGGAGTGCGGTGTTCTTCTCACTCAGTGTGAGTACGGATACCTAAGCCGTGAAAACCGTGTGGTTTTGACACTCGACTTGGACATCGCGGTAGCTCCGAGACATCCACAAAAGAGATATCAAACGAAGGTTAGCTTATCGATAAAGCTAGATATAAAAAGCAATACGATAGCGCTATTATCAACTTCACTAGCCGTTCATTACAAGAAATGCCTTATTGAAGACTCAGCACATAAAATCTATTCAATCGAATAGACAAGTTTTGTAAAGGGTTATTCTGTGTTTGCTGCAAAAAACCGTAACAAGTTCAATAGATGTATTCCTGTGAGCCTTGGACCCACATCAACTCTTACTATATAGCTCAGACTTTCGAAAGGTATCTCTCCTTTGCGATTCATGAGAACATAGGGAGAAATCGAAGTATATTCCACCAACTGATGAACAGAGTTCATCAGAAATCTAAAAAAAAAAAGGAGAATACAGTGCACCACCAACACTGACCACCTAAACACGACTAGAAGCTTTCGTTGTCCACGTCTATAAAGTGTATTTGCGGCTTAAAACGATTTACGGATTAAGGATTTCAAATAATTTCACCATGATTAGGACAGACTAACGAGGAATGGAAACTGCGCACGGATCTGCAGGCTTGTGAAGACGTGTGATTGAAAGATCGTGTGATCCGAATCGTCGATAGACTTGCTCAAGCAAGCAAGAATGATAAGGTATTAGATAGGGAAAAATGGAGGATTTACTGGCGCCCGCTCGAGTCACTCGACGATCAACGGGACTACAGGTGATACAGGTGATGCATCACCTCACTCACATCAACCAAAACCCAGCAATTAAGTGACTGGGAAGCCATGGTTTTTTTCAGAAAATGTTGTGGAAACAGAAAGACTCTAATGAACGATCCGTCTTGCTGTGACAAGATCGATTAACGCATTATCCACACCTACTATGAATTATGGTTTGTATCGTTAATGCTCCTATTCATAGAGAAGGCAACAGTTCTCAGGCAGAAGTCGAACACAGAAGGATGCAGAAACTGACAGAACCTTCAAAACAGGTTTGAACAGAGGTCGTTCCAAATAGATAAATAAAATAATAAAATATGCCCCACATAGGGTTAAAGGGCAAACCAACCTAACGTGAGAATACATTTTTTGCACCGCAGAGCACGACGATCGAAAAGTTGTTGTCAACTCGTCAGAAAGAGTAACACGTGTAATAAACGCAAATCTCGAAATCTAGTGGCACTATAATCGTCCGCCTTTGTATTTCTTTTCTTATTGAGTGACGTGACCGTTTGATCATTGATAAAGTCTCTCTTC
This sequence comes from Angiostrongylus cantonensis, assembly GCA_009735665.1. NCBI lineage: Eukaryota > Metazoa > Nematoda > Chromadorea > Rhabditida > Metastrongylidae > Angiostrongylus > Angiostrongylus cantonensis. Next base: position 764,079 of record MQTX01000233.1, on the reverse strand, counting down.
GTTTATGTTATATGACAGAGCTCCAGCATCTCTGTGGAAATTCTATGTTGTCAATGTTTTGATGTAGTGGATGAAATCTCTGCAAACCGAATACACATGAATATGATTACGTGTATATAACAGTATCCAGCTGTGCTTTAAAAGAAAGCCTATTCCCGAAAATTCATTTGTGTGTCATGAGAAGTATTAAGGGAATTTCTGGTACGCATTTAATTCTCTTACGCCACCACGGGTGGACCGTCACACCGTTTAGCAATGAATCGGAACTTAATGCCTTACATGCGGAAAAGATCGAGTGTATATAAAAGCTCGCTCGTAAATGAAAAAGGCAATAAGAAAACATGGAATAAACTATTCGGTTCACTCTTAATTTTCGACTCGTACCTTTGGTGTACATACATCCTCACTCTCTATCAGTTCGATGTACCGAGCTGTGAATCGCATACGATTCCATTCGTGGGGATATAAGTAGAAACGAGGAAAGTCCACAACGTGTTCGAAATTGTCGGTGATGTAGACAACAATTTGAGGCTAAATTTTGTACATTTAAGATATAGTTGTGACTCGAAAACTAAAACCAACTTAGAAAGTCAAAAATTGAAAATGGTACAACAACATTGCGGGCAATTATCATACGCATCGAAGTAAATCCAAAATTATAGGGATATGATCAAACGAAACAGTAGAATGAGCTTAAAAAAAAGTTTATCAGTGAAAAAAAACTTTGTCTTCTGTGAATTCCACCACAGCCATCAATGGTGCTCAATTTTGGATGCAAGTGCTCAATATCCTTAATTGCTCGATATTTGCTCTACTGTATTTTGAATTTCTACCTCAATAAGAACATTAGTGATTTTGTCCCAGTTGAAGAACAGAAACAACTTTCAAACTGACAACTTGGCATTTCAAGGCTCTAAAAAGGCGAAATCGGACGAAACGTAATTATTACCGTAATACAAATAAGCTAACAATTTGGGTTCACGGGTTTGCTGAACAAGAATAAAGAGAGTAATTTGATCTATGTCAGTGGCAAACACGAACATACAAGAAACGGAAATAATTAATGGAAAACACAACATGTGAATCTCAAGTGAGGCTGGTGTTTAAGAATGAGCAAATTCGGGTTATGGAACTCACTTACCTGGATGTAATTGTATTGCGGGCTCGTAATGCTTGGTGGCGCCTTAATACTAAGCACGAGTCTTCCAATATCATCAGCTTCTGTCTAAAGTACTAGTCTTTTCAATTGATTTTTTAAAGTGTCAATCTATGGGATCTCCCCAACCACTATGACTCGACAAACGCTTCTATCTAACCATAGATGATATGATCGAAATCCCCCAATCGGTTTATCGCATCAACTTGGCTGAATTCCTGTTCTGTACGTTAAACTGCAATGTTCAGCGAAATCTCAACCTGATCAGAGCTTTTAATACTGAGAAAGTATTCGACATCTCCATTCCGAAGTCCAGCTTGTACCAAACTTAATGCCTTCAGAATCCGACGAACTCTGCGCGATTGCTTGCTTATCAAAACAGTTTTTAAAGACGCGCTATACCAAAAAAGTGGTACACTTCGTGTCCTTTGTGAGACAGTAACGAATGGAATTTGCTGATGCCTCCAGTTACTCGATGACTAATTGGATCACAGCTAACACAAGTGACGAATGAAAATTGAAGACCATTTTTACCTGATTCACCATTTTTCTTGTTTGGTAACAAATTCCTCTTCGCATAACAACCTGTCGTTTAAAAAGATCGTTACAACAACTCATAACTTTGCCAGCCAGTTGACATTCTTGGAACAATTCATCACAAGAATACCCGTATTTCTTCTGAAATTATAGGTATGAGTGCTACAAAATTCACATTAAAAAATTCGTTTTTCTTCATTGAAACCGCAATGTGAGAAAAGCCTTTAAAGAAAAACGACCTGGATGATATTGAAAAATTCCTCAGTAGAATGACCATTAGACCATTTACGATAAAGGTGGCTAAGATAACTCATATAGGTACGATTAAAGAACGACAGCTCATCCATGTTCTCAAGACCATTACCACCAATCCAGAACCTTAATTTTCGTTTAAGTAAATACTCTGTTCTGCAATAGAAAGCAATAGAATTATTGAGCACAAACAGACTTAAGAAGTAAGACTCCTAAATGTTATAAAATTGTACTACCTTAGATATCCCCTAAGCCAGAATATTCTTTGCCACAGAAACTTCTACACATTGTTCATTCATATTTGGCAGACTTTTTTTTACTTATTTGCTTCAAATATTCATAGGTTTAACCTTTTATTTCCTGCCTACTGCAATTTTAACGGCAGGTTACTAAGCGAAATACAACCACAACGTTGCTGAGATATTGTGGTAAACGCGTTACTCCCCGGAAAGGACAATAGCGCATTCGTTCCCCACCATAGACACCTGCGATCCAGAGTTTTGCAAATATCTCAGCAACGTTGTGGTTGTATTCATAGGTTTTAGGTAGGTTAATCATAGGTATTCATAGGTAGATTCATAGGTTTTTTTCATAGGTTCATTACATTTAAGACACCACAGATTTTTGAATGACCAGAACAGTTAGGCATTTAAGGAGTTGAGAATTATATGTACGATCCTTTAATGACATGTTTACTGAAATGTGACTTACACTTTGCCCTTTTGCAGACTGAAATCCAATAAAATATGAGTTTGATCAAAGGAATCAAATTCTTAAATCGACCGTTGCAACTTCAAACAATAACTATTAAGAAATCATAGTCGTATCCCATCGGATAAAAGCTTCTTTGCTCAAACTCTTCATTACTTGTGATATTTTATGACCCGCGACGGAAGAAAAGGACAACTCCTCGGCGCCAGAAGCCCTGCCCTTTATCATGACGGTACGAAATAACTGGAACCTTGTCCAAAAGGTTGTGTAGATTCTAATGGCTCTTTGTTCTGATTAATAAGCCCTACAAGCACAATGTTTTGCATGAGCAAGGGAAGGGCCAAACTCAGCTTAAAAAATCGGCGTGATCAAAAAGAACCCTTTCTTGCGTCTCGTTTCTGGATTTTTGAGTTTTATCCAGAGCGCTTCAAGGCCTTTACGTGCTGATATTTTAGATTGTTCTCGCAGGTTACTGACTTTCAGTTCGAATTTTCTCTGTTAATTTCTTTATGTCATAGGAGTACAGTTCAATGCTCTGTTTCACTCGGACAAGAAGTGATCTATCGGTTCTCGCCAACGAGTTCAACACCACATGTTTTGCAAGTTACACCGCTCTTGAGCACACGCCATCACCATCTCTACCGTTAGGGCTTATTACGCAAATTTTGCATTGGGTATAGACGGCCATACAAACGGTTGCGAACTTACTGGTGTCTTCGAGTGTTATTTCATACCCACCAACCGGCTTCCCTAAGCAGTAGCTATTTAAAAAGCTTTGCATACTTGTGCTTTCTTCGTTGGCAATGAAGGACAGGATGAGCGAGACCCTATTTTCACTAGAGTGTCGTTTCAGGGCGTTAGCTTTCCTCCTAAGCCACTGCGAATAGTTACAGTTTTGTAGGTATCGGAAATGGCTACGTTAGCTCTAATTCCAGGGATAACTCATTTTGCACTCCTCGTGTACACATAGCAGCCGTTTTACGAAACATGTTTTCAAGAGTGCCCTTTAGTGGGTGAAAGATGAGAGGAGAGGCAATGAACTCAGTATGTTTTTATTAGGTAGCTTTCTGTACCATGTGTAGCCATTTTTGAAGAGATTGATTTGAACTTTCAGAAACAGAGGTCAGTTTTTCTTTGGTTTCTTTTGGTTGAATTTTATGCATTCTGGCTATTGTGGTCTAGCAGTTCGAAACATTTGTCCAGAACCTCCCGTCTTCACTGTGTTCACTGTGCGAATAAACATTTATGAATTAGTTTTGAAACCGACTACTGTCATTTAACCTCGGTAATAAATATACATTGCGTTTCATCTCCTAAGATTATGAGAGTGTTTTACTGAGTCAGCTATGTGTCAATGTAGCCTTTCTACCTCAGAATAGGACGAAACCGGCAAAAAGTAAGCTATTGTGAATTAGTGCTGTAATAACGATCGCTTGTTTGCTCATCAAGGAAGCAGGGATTTGTTGAGGAATTCATATTCTTATATTAATTGTATGAAATAAGTGAAATTCCAACTAAGTTAATGTGAAATAGAAAATACAGTATGCTCAATTGGTAGTTACAACGACAACGATACTAATGTGTTATCATAAAGTGCTCTATATTTTAGCGTGGCTCATTAATTGAGTAGTATAGTTTTCCGATTAGATCGTGATGGAAGTATAGAATAATAAAAGGGAATAATTCTTACTTCACCAAGTCGATGGCAGTAGAGCTGTCTATTTCTGGAAGGGATATTCGGATATCTCCAAGCAGTGCCGTCGAGTTGAAGGCGTCAGGAATCTTCGGACAAATAGTAACAGCCGGCAATTCGAGGCTGTCCACCTAGTCGACCAATTCACATTTTAAGACATTTTCACGTTTCTTGTTTAGAAATTTTGCGGTTTGTTTGATCTATCTAATCGGTTAATCAATCTAATCTCATGAAACAGAGGTCTCTGGAACAACTGTACTGTTCGAGAACACACCTACGCCGTGATAGCACCGTTTCTTACTACACATTCGGTTTGAATTCAAAGAAACAAACAACAAATGAGACATAATTATGAGACCAACGAAGTATCTATGGTGTTACAAAACAGTCTAGGTTTTTGTGTACTTCGATTTTCATCAACACGCTTGAAGTAGATAATCGTTTCTAAAACTATTGGAATAATCTTGATAATTCATTTTAAAACACTCACCAGTCGTATTGTTGTTGATGTGGCAGTTGGTCCATCTACATATTCGAGTATTACAAGAGTCGTTGTAACAGTGCCACACATAATACATACAATCATAATTAACCACCAGAATGTCCTCATCGCTGGCGTTTCACTCAGTAGCGCCTGAGTGAAGCTCAATAACAGTTCGAGTTTTGAAATCACTTTTTAAGCCTTCATCAATTTCAATTTTCGTTTGTGGTTTACGGCGTCGACGTGGCACAAAGGCATCATGAGTTTTGTACGAAATAGAACAAGGAGTTTTGCTACCGGTAAGAAATTCATTCACCCTGAGACATTGCAAATTCCCACCTAAAAAAATAAGCATTAGGAGTTCATCAATCCCGAACGAATGCTCATTGAATTAGAATCTATTGTAGACGTGACAGAATACATTTTGACCTATATAGTGAATTGCAGGGCTTCTCCGATGTTACAAAAAAGTTTTATCTTCCTCCCGCACAAATCTGAAACCAATTATTCAACCCTACACGGATGGAAGGTCTGTTTAGAATGGAGTGCAGACTTAAACCAACGGCTGTTTTCTTTTATTCAAAAGCACTAACGACTTAGCCACACGCTACCAAAGGAACTTCTCCTAAATGTAAACATATGTTAGAAATCACCTCCGTTCCCGAAAAAATCGTTTCCGAGAAAAACTAACCACTATGCGGCAAACCTCACTATGTCCATGACGACTGAAGTTTGCATGTGATGATGGTTTGAGAGCAACATATCAATGCAAACGAAAGAGAGAACGATCTCTGAACTCGATTGAAAGAAGAACGTGCTCAGTGAGTAAAACACCAGCTAGAATGATGTTTTTCCGAAGCGCTCCATTGTACGATTTGTGAGAATGATCCAGCCAGAAATTCAGATAAGTGTTGAAGTAACTCATGTTATTGCCTATATTGTCATTTACTTACTTACCTGGGATACTTGGATGGCCCGGATTCAATGGTTGTGGAAACCCCAGCACAATTTCCATTCGCTAGAGATTTGCTAGTTAAGCCACTGCAGTTCCCTGGACTTCTGAGGTCAGCTAAGCCAAAGTCTTCCACAGGCCGTCACCACCACAGGCAGACGCCGCCTTTGTGGATAAGGGAGAGATTTATCGCCATGCAACTTGTTTGATACCAGGACTGCGTGGATCCTGGTACTGATTTACTCTTAACTGGGCTTCCTGATGGAGCCTTCCAATGCGTATATATGCCGTGGTTTCTCAACTATACTATGTACTGCTTAAATATTCAATGAATTTTGATTGCTATTGAGCAAAAATCGATAGCCACAAAGTGGAAGCTACTACATCACCTCTAGAAGTGAAAGGAAGACATAAGATATTAAAATTTCACTCCATAAATCATTCCTATGCTTAGTTTCTTAGAATAGCGTTTAAAAACAAATTAATGTATATCATATGGGTAATAAAATATTAATAAGATTTTAAAGTCTCAGCTAATTTCTCACCGCTCAATGATTCTGATGCAGATGGTTTAGGCTCTAGTAATCCAACCAGTTTTGATTGCTGCATTTTTTCCAAAATTTTACTTACCTGACTGAGACCGTGAATTTCCCCGGTCCATGGTGGTGGACCATTAACATGACATTGACATTGTTGTTGTGGTTCCGAAAAGTGAATATGAACCTGTAGAGCGAAGACATATCAGAGTGAAGTATATCATCACCATAAGATCAATTGCTGCTCTTTATTCATAGCCACGAAAAATAATTCATGAATCTTGAAAAGCTTTTTGTGTACTTTAAAAAATGGTCGATGTATTATTCATCGAACAAAATAGTAACATTTCGACACAATACGAATGTCAATTTTCACTCTACAACACTCATAGATTTGTGAAACAAATTGATTTCAGGAAAAACAGAGTTCATTGTTTCTTTTTCAACGAATTCTCTGTTTTGAATCCTTGCGGCATTAGTGTGCTATAATAAAGAGTTGTTCGTTCAGATCTATTAATAGTAACAATTAAAAGAAAGATAGAAACTAGCTGAAAGACAGGCTAGACGAGGGAGCCGCATGGTGTGGTGATGAATACGTTAGCCCCCGGAAAGCGTAATAGCGTGTTCGTTGCTCACTGCAGACACCTGCGGTCCGGTGTTTTGCAAATATCTTAGAAACATTAAAAGAATACTATTTACAAATTCAGCTTTCTCCTGAATAAGTTTAATAACAACTGCGTCTTCAGGTGAAATTAACAGAGACAGAGTTGTTATCCACTTATGTGATTAAAGGGGTAGCACGATTTTTCCATGAAATACTGGCTTTTATATGTGAAAAATGTCTAACATACCCGAACATTCTTAAGTAACGATGAAACGGTCGGCATAGATGACTTGAATCAATGCTGTTTGCAGACACCGTCTAGAATAAATGTGAATGTAATCACCAATTCAAGAAGGTAACCTGAGACGATAACCCACGCAGGCACCTTTTTACTCTGTCTCACGACCACAAGTGCATTTCCACACAAAAATTGGCAATGGATAGCCTTAAACAAAATATTGGTTCAAACGTCCTTTAGAATAACAGTAGGGCATCAGTTACGACTTGATTTAGAGAGAAAAACTTCAAGTGAAAACAGAGATGTCCTTTAATCATTTCACGAGTACGTTTGATCGCAACCAAAATTTGTGGTGCTAATTGAAATATACGCAGCTATATATGAGTTATTAAACTCGTACATTTGAGAAGGGAAAATTGACCTAAATGGCATGATTTTCATTCATATCCTTTCCACTGGCTTATTTCACAAAGTGCACGCATGCCGCAGTTTTTATGCCACTTTTTGCACCCCGGCGGTAGTTTCGTTATCAGAAAACTCGTATTAGACGGCACTCAGGAATATCCAATTTTTATAGAGAAAAACTACATGGAACTGCTCTTCGTGGGAGTTTGTTTGCCGGCGATGAGATTGTTGCTAGTGAGAAGGGTACAAAGTGTTCCATCACATAGTCTGCTGACAAAGAGCAGAGCATTGAGATGTCTTGACACAGACACAGAGAGTGCCCTTTCATCGATGTACTTCTGCACAGCGTTCTTTGGAAATATTGTTGGTTCTCAATTTTATGGCCCCACCAAACATGGCAGATATTTGGTTGAGGTAAAAATGACGGCATACTAGTTTCAGATTAGGATGGGCCTCTCCATCTCTACAGTATCTGTTTAATTTGCACAAGGAACTGGTCCTCTGCATATGCTTTATCTGAATGAACTATAACCTCGGTTTAACTTTTCATTGGCCGCCTATTTTTTTCATGCTACGATAACATGTGAAATACAACCACAGTGATTCTGAGACAATTGCAAAGGTCAGAGTCATACCAAATTCGAATCCATATTTATCATTTCCGTGGGCTCACGTGTTATCCACTGCATCACCCTGGATTTCACTTTGCACTTCCTTCAGCCATTTTTTTTGCCGTAAGTTTTGCCGTCAGGGGTTCAAATCCCACCTAGAGTTTTGAGCTTTCCCAATACCTCTGCTTCAATGTGGTTACATTCTGCATATGTTGGAAAGGAGGCTAACTAACTACTAAAATATTAATGCTCTACAGCACCATGGCTGGGTACTGAACCAGTTTTTCATCACACAGTCATTTCGAAAATATGGTGGTTAAATTATTTCAAGAATGTGAAAAGTGCCTAGATGAATAGAATGGATAGAAGTTAAAGTTCATGGATTTTAACCATTAAAATCTTCATAATAATCCGGCTTACTGACTGAAAAGGCAAGGCAAAGTGAAGTGCTTGTGTTCAGTTCAATCCATATCGTCAGCGACATAAAATTAGGAGCTGTCCCATGTGTCCAACAACAAAATGCTGAACCTTTAGTATTAAGGAGCAAAGATAGAGAAAATCCACGATGCTGGTGAAAATGCGTTTAGGAAATCTGAAATGCAAGCCGATCTGCAGTTTTCTCAACGCATAACAAACGCGTGGCGTTTAGCGCCACTGCGCCACCTCGGATGACGCCTGTATTCCAAACCTTTGCGGACTTTATGATTTTTTGAAAATGCCTTCTCAGTTTCGGTACAACGCGTGGTTGCGCGTTGTACCAGGGCGCGTGTGGCGCAGTGGTTGGAGGCGCGCTGCGACACACACGTGGAATCGATCCATGCGCTCATGCGCCACCAAGCCTTCCATTCCTCCGGGGTTGGCAAATTGGTACCAGACTTGTCTGGGAGGATAGCAACATTGACTCGATACATCGGCAGGCCACCGCGAGTTACTGTAAAGGCCAGATATGCATTCAATCACCTCCAACGATACTTAATGAAGTCGAATGCATGGCGCATCCCTCAGGGATTGATCAACGCCGAGAGCCTTATCCTTTATTCTTTATCATTACTGCTGTTCTACTCGCCTGCAATCGCAAATATTGAGAACCATAAGTACGTTTTTTCAAAATTGTTTTGCTCTTGGATTTGTGCCCGCATCAATCAATTGAAATGCTTGGAGAGTTGACTAAAGAATAAAAATGAACGTGAGTTTCACATCGTTTCAATTTTTCCATTTTCACAATTTTTCATAGGCAGGTAGGTAACCAATTGTTTTTGCATTATTAGCAATCGGGATTCATTGTAATTGACATGTTACATGTTTACGATGACAAATCACATAAAATCGGAGTTGAGTGCTAAAATTTGTGGATCTGATGCGACATCGATTGTGTTCATAGGTCGAGACTTCGTTTGTTCGTTCGTATACACGTTTCACGTCTGGTTTGCGTCCGTTGTTAGGATCGAGCGCGATGGTGACACTGCTGCTGGCATTGTTTGCAGGCGATTCCAACGTAACATGTCGTCTACTCTTCACTAAATTCATCATCATATTTGAATCAGTTAACAATAATGCTGAGATCTGCTGTTCTTGAGCTGGTGTACGTTCATTATCTAAGCTTATTTGTATTATTATGAATTAAGATGTCACAGTTAAACTAACCAGTCCAAATTCTATCCTCTTGTCTCTAATGGAATTCAGTTAGTTGGCCTCATCTGGCATCTCTAGCGCATTCAATTATTATGGCTGGTGTTCCTTATGCATTGCAAGAGGCCATGCACCAAGGAACCAAGCTCTATGCTGAAAGATCGTACCATTTCACTTTCCACTAATGTGGCAAACTATTCTACCTTTTCATATCTAATGTATAAGTGAGTGGATATTCTACCTTTTCATATGTAATGTATAAGTGAGTTTACAACATTTATTCACTAAGCTGAACGATGTGTCATAAAAAAATAAGCATTGAAAGAAATGTATGACCTCATGACAAAGTGAGGTCAAGCGAAGTGGCATAGAATGATTTCCGACGCATTTTCGAAGATTCATATTCATTCAGACATACATGAAATAGAGATTCTGCTTTACTGAGAACTAGCGTCATTCCTTTGTTTTGGTAATCAAACAACGTCCAACAAATTAAAACAGCCTGAGTACTTCTTTTCTCAATGAACGTATAGAATTTTGCACAATTCAGCTTTATTCGACACTGGGTTTTTTCAAAGTATCGTATTGCCGCTGGGAAATTCGGGGAAGAAGTTAATGATTGCGAAAGAAGTTATCATTTGTGATCATTGCACTAGATGACAAATCTCGTGCTTAAACACTGATATTCGAACTAACTCCCGTTAAGTCGATTGCTTATTTTTGACACTAACAACACATAGCACACTAAATGGTTAATATCATCGTCATCTAAACAGTCGGTATTATCGATCATTCTACGAGATATGAATCGATATATGAAGAAGATAACGTGACATGGTTACGTTCCTCAATGACCCTAATAGTACATAGTTTCAAAGGATGAGAGTAATTTACCATGTTCTAGTCTAATAATTTAACGAAATGAAGTTGAGTACTCTCACGTTTGAATCTAATATGTGTCTGTTCAAAGTTCGCTCATTTAACTAGGTCATTTACGAAATGATCGTCATCATGTTCTGCATCCGTGTTGGGGGTGGTGGGGTGGTTCGCTAATGGTGGTGGCGGCCGTGGCGGTGATGGTGGTGGCGAAACCGACACCGGGATCAGGCGACTTTTTATTTCGTATTGATATCGCTGCATGTATTGGAAGGATTCTACGATAAAACGATGCTTCCGAGATTCTGCCACTTTCCTGCCGTCTCTCAACGTCTTTTTGATTTTCTGTTTAGGGGATGCTGGATAAGAGAAAGTTTGGCAAGCGATACCACCTTACGAGTTGTCTTTAGCAAAGAATATATTGAGAATGTTGGCATCGTATGTCATTATTAATGAGTATTTGAACTTTTCCCTCTTCACAATATTGAGTTCACACGACAGTAACCATATCATCTTAAGCTTGACACGGCATGATAAAGTGTTGATGTAGAGGATGTCTGGCTAATACTAATTTAAATACTCTGATGAGTTCTTTACTCTTTCTGTTTACTGTGAAATAACTGGTAGCATAACAGTATAATTATCTTTTCACGTTTTCTATTTCTGAAAACAACATTTACAGTGAATCTGTTAACATTCCAATAACACGGCCAAAATCGATTCCGGGCAAGTCGCTTGCATTTAACGATATGAGAAACGACTAACGTTTAATGTCTATTTACAGCCAGCAACCTCACAGCTTATAGGAAGCCTCATTTTAGAGAAATTCTAATTATCAGTTCTGATCGACATTCGCATAAATTTTAAACGATGTGAATCTTTTCTGTATGGCTTCTATAATATCTAAACTTTAAATGGTTCAAGGAGAGTGAAACAGTTACGATTTCCCCTTACACACATATTTCATTTTCTTTCTTTTCCTTATTTTGATCGAATACATATTACAAACGTACTTCTTTTCTTGAATTCTAGTACTCGATTATTATTAATAAGAAGTGGTTTGCCAAAAACCAACTCAGTAGACTTCGGTTTATAGGATTTCTTTAGTATTTTTATTAATCTGATCGCTATCTGATAAAAATGCATTGTTAAAACACAATTATATCTGTAATATATATAGGTACACAAATTTTTATTTATTTATTTTATTTTATTTGCCCCGTCTTCACGTCTACTGTACGGATCTCAGAGCTTCTCACATACAATTTGTTTCCTCGCATCCATTGTCCACGAAGTTGTTTCAACTTTTACGTGTGGCTTCGGTTGCTGCTTGAGGATTTTCATTTCATCCTGAATGTCGTTGAATACTTGTCAAACAATTCTCCTCAAGTCCTGAGATAGCCGGGCTGGAGCGTTTGCAATTAGAACACGGAGAGTGATTTTTTTTCCCAGACAACTCGGGTGCCAATATGTGTGTACATAAATATACATATATATATATATATATACTTTTTGCTAACGTTAATTTCGTAGTCTTTATTTTTAAGTTTAAATGGTTGCTTTAACATCAAGTTCTTTAGTGAAGCTATCAGTACCTCCCACTTTACAGCATTTTTTCATTCACGTCATGTTAGCAAGGTTTTTAGTATACTTTTCTACCTTAATTTCCATACATTATGCTTTTATTCTTATTAGCTGAGATATGGAATAGACAACTTGAGTATTTAACTAGTGCGAGAACGCTTACCACACATTTGTTTCTGATCACATTAAGAGTATTCCATCGAAAAGAAACGCCACTCAACTTGCTGTGATGCCTATAAAAAATTTTGTTTATTAGTTTCTCAATAAGCATTATCTTAACGGTAAAAGTAACACTGAATGTTTGATTAACGACAGCCATATAAACCGATGAAATTCGGTCTATGAACTCACACTTAATCGATACTTTTTTCCAGCCGACACCTTTATTTTTTCACCAATAAAACTATCCTTTGTGCTCTGACTATTTAAAACTAGTGATATATGGTGATAACCAAATCGTATCAGCTGTGTCACCTATCCAACGTTGATCGTTGGACGACTCCAGCAGGTCCCAGTAATCTCTCTGTTGTTCCACGTCATGTGCCATAGTTGCCCCCAGTCAGTAAGGTAGAATAGTATGTGAAAAACAACAATCACATTACGTGGAACTAGATTTGGTCTCGATAACTCATGAAATCATTCTGCATGTGTTTTTATTTTGGCATTCTTGAACCACACTGATAATTTTTATCTAGTTATTGCCTTTGTTTCATTAATTTTATTACCTCCGAATACCCACGGATTTTCCTAATATGAACTCTCTCCTCGAGTTGCATACATGTGAGCCCACGAATTTCCACCAGAAACCGCGAATATTTGGTGGGACCAAAAATGACGGCATACTACCGTTAAGAATTGTTGACCCTCTATCTGTACTGTATCTGTTTGAGTTACACTACAAATTGATCCTCCGTTTATATTTTATCTGTCTGAGCTACAACCTGCGCTTAATTTTTTTATTCACTGCCTATTACTTTTTTCATACCGGGCTATTATGTGAAATGCAGCCACAATGAGGCTAAAATATTTGCGAAATTCAAACAAAGACCAGCTTCGAATTCGTGATAACCCTTTTAGGAGAGTCACCCGTTACTCACTGTGTCACCGAGAGTCTTCCTTTACCCTTCTCTCAGACAGTTTTTGCCCTAGCGCTGGCACCACCCGTCAACGTAGATGATTTGGAGAGCACAAATCGGGATTGAATCTAGTTAAGCTGAAGCTGCTGCAGAAATCACAATATTTAACTTTTCATGAATGCGTTGTTTTCTTCTCCAACAATCGCGAAGTTGTTATACAGCATAGAAACTCCATAGAAGGGTGAGTAGCAGGGACGATTGCCCATAGGTTACATGCCACCTGGTCCCGTATCTTTGGATCAATGTCTGATGTAGGGTGGTGCAGTCATCAACCATATGCGACTATAATCAGCTGTTCTAACCTTCCTCATTGGAAGTCATGTAAAAAGCGGTGAGTTTTGCGAGAAGCTGTTGATCTTGTATTTGTCATGGAGTTTTTCGCCGTTTTGTTAAGTGTTTGGCCTAACAATTTGTATATCAGTATACCCTTCCAGGCTCTGAAGAAGGCGGTACTGCCGAAACGTCAGCTACTGTTGTATTGCATTGTGTGTTTTTCTATGGAAATAAACGTATGCTGCTTAACAACCTCGCGATTGCTGAACAAGAAAACTACGCATTCATATTCCAATGCCGAGGTTAATAGAAAGTCGATCTAGGAAACTTTAACTTTTTATCTTTTTATTTACCACCTATTACTATTTCGCCCGAAAAAATTATTTTAATCGCTTGTTCGATGCAGGCCTTGTGTCCCTGTTCAAATATCTCACTATCACTGTTGTCATCATAACCTCTATATACACCTCCGTCATATCTACGTGTGTGTACTTCCGTGTGTGCGTGCTGTATTCGGAACATTGATTCGTAAAAAGATATGTAATCGTGTGATATGAAAGTTCATGAGGGCAGTTCGGTTTCACTTCTAACAGAACATACACCCCACGTTCACTTCAGGGCAGAACGACAATTCACCAGTGCATATACATAGATCCCACGCGAGAGTTGGCAGAAAAAAAAACTAGAGCTAATGGAACTGATACAAAAGTTGCTATCTCAATCTTGTCCCTGAAGGGCAGTTCTGTGGAAAAGAGGAACAATTTTATTGCTTCACTGGTACCCATTTAAGAGGTATCAATATTTGCTAGGTGGTTTTTCTACATATAAAAGAATGGAAATAAGGTGATGTCATCTGCACAGAATTACTTGAAGCTATGAAAATTAAATAGTAGTCTCACACTGATCAGTAGCTGAGCTAGTTAGATGAGAAAGAACAGGATATGAGAATCAGGGAACCACCGTCACCACTACAAACATCACCGACCGAACAACAGGCTTCCATCCCATGTGTTGTGGTTTGCAAACGCACCATCACATTCTCGCTTTCTCTGACCTAATATTTCTACATCAACATCATTCTTATCGGACATCATCGTCTCCACCACTATAATTAACATACGAAGCAGTTCATTAAGTATTTTCTTCAAAATATACTCATTCTAAGTACTGATCATGTATTCTCATAGATGTCTCATAAAGTTAAGATGATATCATCAGAGTTATCATTTGAACTAACCACACTTTCCTATTTCACAAGTGGGAGAAATTGCTGATATTTTTCTTATCTCTATGAAAAAGCGCTCCCCACATGAGGGCATTGTGCCTCCTGTGTTGACGAGTGAGTAAGCCAGTATGTTTCCTGAAAGTATCGATTGATTTGCTTCGTCGAACGTAGACATCAGAATTGATATTCTGTACGTACTCTATTCCATCGATCAAAATCGCTTTTCTTTTCAGTTGCTTTTCTCGTATTTTTATCTGTTAAGGGCAATGATAACAACATTGGCCATTTCTTATTTAATACATATAATCGGATTCTGATTGTTCAGTAAATGGCGATGCCTTTTCGATCATTAGAGTGTTTAACGAGTTGAGTTTCTTATACAGTGTCCTTTAGTTTTCAATATGTGCAGAATTATAATATATAAGCAAAATTAAAGGTGAAGTTTCTATCTCGAAAATTTCTAATGCAGGAGCAGCAGCTGGGAACATGGATGATACATCGGAGAACATCATCGTGTTCTTCGTGGACAAAATCCTCACTATTCATTTGACTTGGCATTTGAATATTCTAACCTGAGCTTTTAAGCAATCGAGTGGAGGAAAGTCGAATTTCCTGGGCTGCACAAAATCACAGTGTCATCATACTAGAATAAGAGATGTCGTGTCTTATAAGCGAAGATGTGTAGATTGAAATGGCTTTTATTACAGACGCTGGAATCTAACATGGGCTGAGATATCCGTTTGGAAGTTGTAAAGTGTCATTATTTTCGCATCAAACATATATATCAAGCGAATTTCGAGTGTCATGTATTAAAGTATAAGTGTTACTATGATATGGATTGGTCTTTACTAGCGCATTCATTGTTTAGTGTTCATGTTTCACAGTCTTAATCATATCACTACTATTTCAACGTCAAAGTTGTCCTTGGATTTGCTTTTGAAACACCTTAAGCATTCTTTTCCATCTTTTTAAGGTCATTTTTTCTATTTCTGCGGCAGGAAAGTTTTTTATGAAAAACAAAAAGATAAAGCTCTCAGGCCTGAGGGATGCGCCGTGCTTTCGACTTCATCAAGTATTGTAAGAGGTGATTGGATGTCTATCTGACCTCTACGATGACTCTTTGTGGCCTAGTGAAGTATCGAATCAGTGCTGCTATGCTCCCAAGCGAGTCAGGTACTAATTTACCGATTTTGGAGTGATGGAGGGCTTGGTAAACCTGGAGCGCGGGATCGAATCTGTGTGTTGCAGAGCGCCCCTAAGAACTGCGCTACACTAGCCCTTTTTCTCGTAATAATACATAATAAGATTTTTTATAATATGAGAAAATGTTACGTTTACTAGATACGTATGGTCTTTATCACAAAGCATTTCCGCTTATGGATCTTATGCATTTCTTTTGTGAATGGTCAGTGTTCTTTATTACTATGTCAATATTTATCTAGTTTGCATTCAGCGACAAATATTGTGTAATTTATTTGTTGACTGTTATCGCTCCCTTATAGCAGACATTCTTTTCCTCTCTATCTCCCCTCTCTCCCTGTGTATCCTTCTCCTTCCTTCTTTGTCTGATTCTACATCCAACATTTTCACTCGTTCTGCTGGCGCTAGCAATAACATTTAGTATTTTCAGCAATAATATTCCATTAACTGATTTCAGAATGGCGAACGATGTTGCTGCAGCTATGCAGCAGGTAGATTCCATGATCGAAAACATTGAGAGGTATGGAAATTTTGGTAAATATCGATCTCATCGTAATATGTTTCTATTGATTCGAATACGATTGTTATCGGCTTCTCATCAAATTAGCAATTTTTCCTGCTGATCGATTCATATTTTTTTTGTTAGGCGATTTTATTAATATGGCCGGAAGTGAAATAATGCGACATGGGCAGAAGTCGACACATGATATTCACGATACGGCGGAAGTTTTATGTTTATCGTCATGAGTAATCTCCATTGTTCATCGCTAGAACATCCTATTTTGGTCTAGAAAACTATCGAACAAGAATTTATGAGTTGACTTCTATCTATCTAACATGCGATCTATCTTGATCGCCCCATATTCGTTTCTGGAAGCGGCACATATGAGAATGTCGTCGACGATATTTAACATTCTACATCAGCGTCAAACATCCCACGATCCAAATTCCGTAATTTTACATTGCGAAGACGAAAAGAATTAATTCACATAGCACATTGTACTGGGACTATGGAATATTCATAATTCCACAAAAGAACAATGGAACGACAGAAATATGATGACGTCTTATAAAAGTTCACTGATCTTGGAGGAAATGAATTTGAATAGGATCTGGATATTTGAACGACTTACAATTATAATATCATTGGATTGTTGTCTTTCAGCTTTTTATCATTTACTATTAACTATTTTCTGAGTTTTCTTGTTTCATTTTTTTTCTTGCAAACTAAGCAGTGCAATCGCTGTCGGTTGCTGATTGAACTGATTAGTTATCTTATCAGTGATTAATAGGAAGAAACTATTGAACTGACGGGAAACAAATATAGCACTGTGATAAATTTCTTCTTTTTCCAATTTCAAACGCCTCCTAAACATATTGTATTTGACGGCGTTGTAGATTTCGAAGAAATGACTGTCAATTACCTTCGGCTTTAATAAACTAGTTATTTTGCTTGAAGATTTTTCGAACAGATTTATCGAGAACTCCGTGAACTACATTATAATTGAATATTGTACGCATGAGAATCAAGAGGTCTATGTTAGATCAGATTAGGCTTTTCTTCCTTCCTTCGTTTCAGCAACGAAAGTGAGTCATTTTTGTCAATGTTTAGGATAAAAAGAGCATAAATCGTTTGGCGTTGATCAATCCATAGGTGATGCTCCACGCGTTTGACTTCATCAAGCATCGTTAGAGATGGCCCAGACAAGTTTGCTAATAATTTATCGACACCGACGGCATAGAGGATTTCGTTTGTCTCAGGCACCCACTAGAACTAGAAATCATCCAGTGTGTATTAGAAAACACCTCTAACCGCTACACTACACGGGCCCTTAAACGTTGGAACGTTATGTGAAATATGGATAGGTACAACGAATTGATGAAGATTATTGCTAGTGATTTGTATTGTTGTTCGTTGCCTTATATCCATAATCTGATTACTTCCAGTTTGAACAAACTGCTTCTAGGGGTACTACCTTGGTAAACTATCGTGATAAGAGCTTATTTTTGCCCCCATAAGGATTTTTGCTAGCATAATTCAAAAATAGTGGTGGTTTTGATCGGCAGCTTCGAGCCTCCGAAATTGGCCCCAGAGAGGGCCTTTTTTTAAATCAAGTGGAGCCAGCAATTCTGCACCAAAGCCAATCTTTTCTTTGAGTAGCCTATAATTGTGATGTTGTGTAACTAATGGTATCATTCATTTCATTGTTAACGGTCGTTGGGCCTTTGAGGATTTTTGCTAAGACAAAGTTGTCAAGGTGCTTGAAAAAATGGGAATCGGATGGGAAGACATTATTCGAAAACTCCAGATAAGACAGAGTTTCGTTGTTCAATTCCTCTCATAACCGCAACCTTACTTGCGCAACAAGTTCGAGCGGTTGCCCTCTAAGTCGTGGATATGTCTTCAGTGTTGACTGTTATGGATATATTCATTGAATTGTTAAGTGCATCGTCGATTTTGTGACAATGCTTTCTGTCATAGTCATTTCTCCTGGATTCAAGAAGTATTGGTCGCTTAATCTAACGGCGGACATCGAAACAGTCATATTAAGCTTGGCGTATAATCAGCTCTAAAAAGCGTCTAGAAGGGATTTTATCTTGTAACATACACGGCCCACAGATCTCTCTCATATGAAGGATCTCGAGCCGGTTAGTCGCGAAGCTACGTTGCGCGCTCACAGGTGGCGGATTGGGGTTAATCGCGGACCAAAAGCGACCTTTGCTTCCCTGAGACACAGGTGGATCCAGGGGATGGACTCCCTGTTTCGGCTGCACTGATTTGGCAATTACTTTCTGCATATGCAAAGCGTATTAATGTATGCGTGTGTGGGTGCGTCCTTTCTTATGCGGATTGTATTCTACGAGTCAATTCGGCCAAAAGCTAGCAATCAAGTGACCTGGAAACATGGGAAGCGTTTAGGAGTCGCCCCAAACAAATAAGCTCCATGTCCATTCTAGGAGAGACTGGCAAGCTACCCATGAGTATACGCATTGCCTACGTTCAGAGCCCAGCAAGCTGTATGTGGGTATCAAAATGCTAAACACAGTAACAAAAAAAAGGAGGACCTCATTCCCCTGACCCCAAAAGAGCCTCAAATTCCGCAGCGTTGGGAAGGGCGAGTACGGAGAGGCTGCTAAAATCTCAGGGCCAATTGAAGCTGCCTGGATTACAAAGAAATAGGGTGCGATCTGTATCAACAATGCACATACACTTGCATCCGAGTCCTCGATGGAGGACTTGCT
Source organism: Angiostrongylus cantonensis (assembly GCA_009735665.1). Taxonomy (NCBI): domain Eukaryota; kingdom Metazoa; phylum Nematoda; class Chromadorea; order Rhabditida; family Metastrongylidae; genus Angiostrongylus; species Angiostrongylus cantonensis. Next base: position 744,737 of record MQTX01000233.1, on the reverse strand, counting down.
CATGCAAGCAAGAAGGATAAGGGACGACGTCATCAGCCTGGCCGAGACGAGACGACGCCACCCATTCAAAGCCGTCAATGACACTGGAAAAGAACTGTTCCTCGGAACACACGTCATTAAAGGAGTCGCCAGCGTGCGCGATCTCGACAACACGAGTTTGTCCATGAACATAGATTCATTCGAACAGCTTACAGCCCGAATCGGTCTTTTACAATTAAAAAGATGTGGATCAATTCCGGTTTTGACAATCTTCGTCGTTTATGCGCCCACATCAAACTATGACGAAGAAGAAGTCGAAGCGTTCTATATGGACTTGTAGAATTTCTACAGAGAAGACCATACATTCTTCCAGGTCATCACTGGAGATTTTAACGCTAAGACTGAGCCAAAAAGAACGTCTGAAGAACGTCACATTGGGACCCACGGACTGGAATGAAACGAGCAGAGTGAGCCGCTGTATGAGGTTATGGTGACGAGCAGGACCTTTCATGGTAACTCGCAGTTCCAGAAGTCCCACCCTCAACGCTGGACGTGGGAGTCTCCCAATGGAGAGCAACATAACGAAGTAGACCACATCATATCAAGTAGAAGGTTTTGCCCGACCGTTGTCGCTGTTGTCCCAAAATTCTACACGGAATCAGACCATTGTCTCGTTTGTACAAGATCTTATATCTTTCACGAAAAGGAGAAAAAGCCGCAAAATTCAAAAAATGAAATCATAGAACCACTAAAACTGGGGCTTAATCAACTCATTAATTGGCTGTTGGTAAGATGTCGTTGTCGACAACATCGACCAGGAGTACGATCGGTTCATTTAACATCTTCACGATAGGACAATGAAAGCTGCAAGGTCGAAGGTCACCAAGAGACGTCTGTCTCCAGAAACACTCTACCTGATACACCAGCGTTTAATCGGAGGAGCTCCAGGCAACCGCAAACCAACGTTTGAACTTGCAAAACAATACAGACAGGCGATAAAAAAGACCTTAAAGAGAGAAGAGTAGAAGCTCGAAACTGCAGAGGTTAGGAAAAGCATTCGCAAAGCCCACTCAAGCTTCGTCGATTAAAAGACAAGGTGATTGTACTCCGACGTTCAGACAGAAGAGTTACAGCGTCCAGAAATGCAATGTTAAAAATCATTTACGAATATTACTCAGAACTCTTCAATAGTCATGTCCACATTTCGTCATATGAAATAAAGAAGGATGGAAATGTTGCATTGCCGGTTCTACCTTCCGGAATCCGATATGCCATTTCGTCTGTGAAAAATCGAACAGCTCCAGGTCCGTACAAGATAAGAATGGAACACTTGAGGAACCTTCGGTCAGTCCTCGTAAACACTCTGGCTCGGCTGTTCACTCGTTGCCTGTCTGAATGCAAGGTCGCTGCTCATTGGAGGACCATCAGTACCGTGCTATTGTTCAAGAAGGGCGACCTACACGATATCGGCAACTATCGCCCAATCTGCTTGCTGTCTGTCGTCTACAAACTTTTCACTCGAGTCATCCTAAACAGTATTGACAGAGCACTGGACAAGGAACAGCCATGTGTGCAAGTGGAGTTCCGAAAAGGATTTAGTACGATGGACCACACTCACACGGTAACAAGGCTCACTGAAGTATCTCGAGAGTACAAAAGACCGCTGTGTTTTACTTTCATCGGTTTAAAGAAACCATTTGACGCAAACGAGACAGGAGGAGTTATGGAAGTCCTGCACATTCAGGGATTCCCTACTGAGTTTGTAAATGTTCTTCGTGAGCTGTGTAAACATTTCACAATCATGATTTCACCATTCTACAACGACATTAACGTTGACGTTAAAAGAGGAGTTAGGCAAGGCAATACAATCTCTCCAAAATTATTTACCGCCACCATTCAGGATGTTATGCGAACATTGAAATGGGATAATATGAATGTGAAAATCGAAGCTCGGCAGTTACATCATCTTCGCTTTGCTGATAGCTTCTCCCTTATAACACCAAACATTAGCCAAGCGGAACGTATGCTTGCCGACTTTGATATATTCTGTAGAAAGATCGGTCTTCGACTAAATCTCAAGAAAACGATGTTCATGAAGAACGGATTGGTTTCGTTTGCCCCATTCACGCTCAACGGAACGATTATCTCCGAATGCTCCAGTTATGTCTATCTAGGTCGGGAAATCAATATGATGAACGACTTAGCTCCAGGGCTGAGCAGAAGGAAACGAGCGTAATTGTTATGAAAAATCATTCAGCGTTATTGAACGTGCACTCGAAAGGACTACGCTAGGAATATCCCGTTTCACACAATTAAGGGATGGGATCCGATGCTCATACCTGCGTCAACGTTCAAAAATCAAAGATGCCGTTTTGTACGTCAAACAGTCGAATATAAGGTGGGCCGGACACGTAATGCGTATGAATGACAACCGATGGACAAGAGCTGTTAGTGACTGGATTCCTCGGGATGTCAAACGTACAGCAGGAAGACCACCGACCTGATGGTCACAGTTTCTCACGAAGAACTTATAAGGAAGATATGATGTTCGAGGAATTCCTAAAGCGAGCAGAACCCACTGGGCTACTCTTACACGCGACAAGGAAAGATGGAAGATTGATTTACTGGCAACCGCTCGAGTCACTAGATGGTCAATGGGACTACAGGTGATTCAGATTAACATGCACGGTACTCGCAGCACTCTTTACCTCGTAGTATATACGAAGCATCATCTGTGATCCCATATAGTGGATTTTTATCGTATAACATAGTGTGTTTGAGAATTAGATTGTCCTTATGTTTGTGTCATGTAAAAAAAAATACTGAACAGATTTTTCCTATTCCTTTATTGGCAAACGTTGTGTTCTGCAATATGTGTAGTGGTTTTTAGAAGGTTAACATCGATTTTCGCTTTTAGACAGTCGTCGTCAAGTGTTGAAGGGTGCGTGTGATTTTCTTCGTTATCAATGCAAATTCGGGCCCGAAACTTTTACGAGTACTATCCGAGCATTTGCTAGCCGGAAAGTGCTCTCTGTCCCAATGCTGTGATGGCATTTCGAGCCGCTTCTTAGCAGCGTGTTTAATTCCTAATTCTTGGTGCAAAATGCCACGGTTTTCTTGCTCAGATTTTATACCATGATTTCGATGTCCCAAAATATCCATGAAATTCCACGAAAATCCACTACGAAGGAATTGATTAGGAAGCAAATGGGCTTTAAAAAAGCATACGCCATTGATTTCAGTGCTTGATATAACATTCCTTAAGCCGTTTGTCACACTACCTAGATAGTGCAAAGTCCACAAAACAGTACTCGTGTTATATTTGTTAGCAAACAAATAAAGTGATTTAGCCGTATTTAGCTGCTATCTTACGATGCCTAACTTCGTCTAGTTTGCCTTTTCTCAGTTTCTTTCAAAACGACTGATTGGGAGTCTCATCGCTTTATCCAATTGTACGAGTCGTGCTGCTCAATCTTACCTATCCGGCCACTCGTCGCCCAAGATTTCGTACTTTGTACTTTCTCCGTGTCCGTTATTCTGTCTGATAATTTTCTTATTCAATAAGATTCTTTCGCCAATATTTTGATCATTAACAACATTCTTGTTTTCAGTATGCTCGAAGCCGTTCTCTGAACTCAGTAGATATATCCCTCATCAGTAAACCAGTAATGATGCCATCATTGAGCTTGCCCTGTACGCCACAGGCTCTGCACCGCCGGTGGATTAAAAGCTTTGTGACACCGTGACACAGGATTGAACCAAGAACCAATCTCGTGTCTATTGCATGGAACATCTGACAACTGCCCAACACGCGCCCTAAAATATTACGTTGCTCATTTATGGCGTTATTTTCAAAGTGACGAAATGAAAGTGATTGTTAAAGATAATGCTTGGCTCACGTTTGCTTAACAAACAGGGAAAAGTCGCCTTCTAGTTCATTTCTTTCGATTAATACTCTACAATGACATGATTCTCCGAACTTTTCTTGTTAAGTTAATATCTTTGTTGACAAGTAAGGAATTATACCAGTTCTATGATGATGCTTTATGTCGGTCTATTACTTTTCTTAATAATACGCGAAGTCTATGTAATTTTCATCAAATCCACTGTTATACAGAATAATCAGAAAGCATTAGATCGTTCAGAAATATATGAGTATTTTTTACTGCGTTATTTAAAGTATCATAACTTTCTTCACACAAAAGTTTATTAATAAAAAAACATTTTAAATCTGCAAATTTTTGCTAACGGAAAACAAATTCATTTATTACTGCTCCTTAAAATTCTGGAGTTCTGTAAGCAATGAATTCGTTTAAAACATTTTTTGCATCATCGTTGTTGGTGAAGTATTTCTCGCGCAGGAAGTTATCAAAGTGCTTGAAAAAGTGATAGTCAGTAGGGTAGAGGTCTGAAGAATATAGCATATAAGGCAAATATGCTTAGTCCATATCTTTCAACTCCTGCAGTGCTGGTTCCGCAACGTGAGACCGGGCGTTGTCGAAGAGAAAGATTGGTCCTTTTCTGCTCACTAATGCCGGTCGTTGTTGTTGTTGAAGCTTACGGTGCGTTTAGTCGATTTGTTGGCAATATTTCTCTGCCGTAACCGTTTCTCCCCGATTCAAAAGCTGTGGAATCGGCCCGCCTGCAGACCACCAAACACTCACCATAACCCTTTTTTGGTGTAATTTCGGCTTTAGGAAGTGCTGTGGATTCTAATCGAAATTCAGCCATTGAGCTGAACGTCACTGGTTGTCGTGCGAAATCTAATTCTCGTCACACGTCACAAGCCGATCGAGAAAAGGGTCGTTTTTGTGGCGCAGAATAAGAGTACACGACTCTTCAATACGGCGATTTCCTTGATTATCGTTTAATTTGTGCGGTACCCGCATGTTCAGATTTTTAGCCTTTCCTATGCGATTCAACAGTAGAAATTAGAATGGTTAGCCCCTGGAAATGATGAGAGTTCATTCGTTTCCGAACGTAGACACCTGCCGTCCAGAGTTGTTTTGCAAATAGCTCAGCACTATTGAGGTTGCTTAACATACAATACGCTGCCGTGAAAACTTGTAAAAGGCGGTAAATAAAAGTCAACATTGTGAGTACAAATTGTTTTGTGCTTACGCCGAGCTGTTCTACAAGCTCTCGAACAGTTCTTCGCGTAATTGCTTCCACTAGTGCCTTCAATTCTTCACCGTCAAACTCACTGGGACGTCCGCAGCCTTCCTTATATTCGAGGCTGAAATCAGCAAATGGGGATTTCCAGAACCATGTTCGCATTGTTGATTCACCGACGCTACCTTCACCGCAAAGTTCTTCAATGTTTAGCGCGGTTTTTGTTGCACTACGATCGAGTTTGAACTCATAAAAAATTTGACGAAAATTCATTTTTGACATCTAAAAGTGCAAACCTCAAAACTGGTAAAAATTTAATTTTGACAAAATGTAAGGATAAGGTTAGGGAAAGCACAAAAGAAGTTTTTGATGATATTTAATGCCTCAATGTACTGAGAATATTTTTTTAGTAGAAATACATTAAAATAAATATTTTAAAGCGCTCATTTATTTCTGAACAATCAAATATTTCCTTTTTAAAATTTCTTGCAGTTTGTTTGAAAACTATAACAATTACAAGAAACGAATATGAAAAGGAGGCTTAAAACATGGAGCTTTATTTAAAGTTTGAAGTAGGTACCACCATTCACCATAAAATTCCGAAGCCGCCCTTGAACCACATCAACTGTTTTCACCACGAAGTTCTACGGGATGGAATATATAGCTTGTCATATTGGTCTTTCTAGCTCTTGCAAAGTTTTTGCTTTGACACATTTCTTAATTTATCAACCCGAAAAAAAAAATCCACCAAGTGTTAACTCAGGGCTTCTGGTCGGCCATTGATACGAACCACGACGACACATCCATCTCCTAGGAAAGTGGGCTTAGAAGAAATTCAGGTATTCACGAACAACAATTGCACAATATGGAGGAACGCCATCTTGCATGGAAGTAAACTCTTCAGTATTTTAGCAAGTACTGATACCTGACAGAGTTTGCTTTGTAACATGACTAGGTAGCTTTCAGTATTAATACTACCGCGATGGATTAAAGAAGGATCCAACTCCTGTCTAAAGCCATTCCGCACCATAACTCTCGTCGGCTTCAGCAGATTCTGAAATGTTTCAGAGATAATACGCTGGTCTTTTCTGCCAAGTAATGGCAGTTGTGACGGTTGCACAAACCCGCCGATACTGCTTTATTACCCCAGAGGATGGAAGAGATCAGACCAATCTTCACACCATGCCAACCAACATCGTCTCCTTTCAGTCCACGCGAATGTGGCAATGGAAACATGGGTTTAATTCCCACTCATTAAAGAACATGCATTACAAATTCGCTGTTTTATTGGCGAGCATACACGGGTTGTTGCTGACTGGATTTATTCAGTATATTGCTGGCTAACGTTTAAACACTTTCACCTTCTTCAGAACATGGAAGGACCAAATTCACAGGCAATCTACCGAGCTGAACACTTTCGTACCCTCATCGAAACTTGCTACAACATTTTTTATTGGCATAGTAGAGACAGCCTCTCTTAAACACTCACTGTTTTGTTCTCTATAAATCTTCCAGTTATTGATCGATGTAAACCGCACAAAGTTTTAGATGGCTCAGTAATGTGCCTGGCTAAGGTCAGAAAAATCGGGCTGAGGAATGGTGCCACGTCAGGCGCGATCACAGGACAACCGCCTTGTAGTTCATCTTCGGATTTTTTGAATTAATCCAAAATGCTCGACTAATTTTTCGCGTAGGTGTTGTAGGTTTCTATACATGGAGTGTTTTGTTTGCCCTTAAGTTTTTCAACTAGGAGCCTTTTTATACGGACGAGGACTGGCCTGTCTGTTTCGCTGATGTATTCGTCACTGCGTGCTTTATAAGAGATTGGTATGCCGTATCTAAATTTATGCAATGACCATTTCTACCATCAAGTTATATTATGCAATTTTGCGCTGTACGTAGTTTTTTATAACGGCGGTTACGAACTAGCTGGAATCTTAGACTCTGCGGTGCTATTTCAATCACTGTTACCGATTTCTCCAAACCCTACCTTTTTAAGTCACGCCTTATAGCTGCTCTTATTCCTAGGTAAGTCTACCAAGAATAATTTCCCGTTTATCCTGCGCTTGTTTTCTAACTGCATGAGTACAACTACAAAGCGTTACTTAAAAATAAACGGCTTAGAGCGTTTAGTAACACTGATTAAAATTGCACCGGAAAATCCAAGACACTAGCTAGTTTGTAACCGCCCGTATGGCTATGCACAAAGCGAAATTGCATAGTTACAACCTAAGGGGAGAGACGATGATTGCATGGGTTTGGGTACAGTGTATCTAATCTCTTTTAAAGCGTGTGAAGACAGATGTATTGGCGAAACAGGAAGATCACTATGCGTATGTACAAGGAACCACCTAGTTGGAAAACCTGAAGTTGAACAAAACATTCTTTTAGGCATGAGTAGGCAACAAAGGCAACGAGGAAGACTTCGAATTCAGTTTCCTCGCACAGGAATCTAATACAACTCCTCAAGGTTTCTGTATAAATTCCAAAAATCTAAGGATGACCCGCAAGGAGGAATGGCTTGTGATCACGCGCGACCTCACGCCACACCCCAGGCCAATTTTTTCTGGTTTGAGCTACGTACATTCTTGGACGACCCATCAAAGACATTGTGCGGCTGATGTCGATCAATAACTAGAAGATTTGTAGAGAACAAAACGGTGAGTGTTGAAGAGAAACGGCTTTCTATGCCAATAAAAATTTATGTAGCAAGTTCTTTCAGAAGATGTGTAGAAATGTTTGACTGATTAGATTGGGTGTCAATCTGAAGTTTCCAAGCTCTGAAGAAGGAGAAACCGTAGAAAGGTCGCTCTGTATTATAGTAAGTTAATCTTATGGCCAACCTTATATCTGCTCATCAGCAAAACACTGAATTGTTTAAGCAAAATAATGCGACGCTTAAATAAATTAGAAGTATTCTAAAACAATGAGTTACTTTTTAATCACTCTGCTAACTGAGATACCAAGACAGTTTTATCTAAGCGATTGGCTGTGAATAAAATGGTACACTTTCATTGCACCGAGATTTTGAAGCGAAGCCATTTCCATTTCTTAACTGAAATTTAACGTTGCTTAAAAATTTCGGCAAGCAAGACAAACTTTTTGCTGGCGCTTTGAAATTCGAAAGCTTCTCATTTTTCTGCTCTGCCTAAGCCATCAATTCATGAGTAAGTTGAAATATGTGGCGACATAAGTTAGTTAGTGTTCGTCGAGATATAGGGTGAGAGCAGCTGTCGTCCCTCGGGATATGTTCAACCGGCGCAAATTCAGAGGCTATGAATTTCCGATTACATTCGTCGCGGCTTTTAAACTTCGACATTTGGCTTCTTTTATGTCTGTTCAATGTTCTCATGAAATCAGTGTAAGTATAAATCTTTACATTATGTGAGTTGAGACCCCAATGGAGACCTATTTTTAAAAAAATCTGACTCTTAAAGGATGTGCAAAGTTAAAAATTTGTATAAGAAGACCACCATAAAACTGTGTCACTCACCTTAGCAATTTTAAAAAGGGAAAAAATTGCTGCAGCTTTTTCATTCTCTTGTTTTAATCCAACAGGAAAGCTTAATATTATATCTAAGGAATGTAATGAAATATTTGTATGATCTCGCACAGATTTACAATTTCAGCAGAATCGACCAACAGTTACAACATAGTCCTGGTTCGCAAACGTCCTCAACAAAATCCCAAGATAGTGGTGTCGAAGATGGATCGACGAAGCATTCATCATCAGTGAATATATTTTATTATTAGTCACTGCCAATCATTGGTCTAATCGTTGGTGTAGCATGAGACTTGTTCATTCAGCCTACAATTTCTCTTCTTCTCTTTCATTACAGATGGAAGATATAATGTAATTATTCAAAGTAAATAACTGTGCTGTTAATTTCTCTCTATCACCTAATCATTTTCCTTTGCAGGGCACTATGTGAAATCCAGTCATGAGGTTACTGAGAAATGAGCAGAACTCGGAACAGCAGGTGGGCCTAAACCCGCGCTTGGTGTTGTGGATAGCACTCGTGTCCCTGCCAGGAATGATCGCTGGCTCGAAGTCCATTTGAGGTTCCGAGTGCTGCTTATATCTCAGCATAGTTGTAGTTGTATTTTACATAACTGTGTTCCATTATCAAAAAGAAACTTCTATGCTAAAACCTACTGACTTGAAGGTAATGTTTGAAGTTTATGTCAATATATAATATGATGTCATCTTTATGTCAATGCTGTTAAAAGCGCTCAAAGTGCATGACTGACAGCACTCCTATAGACGGATAGCAGTTTAGTAGTAGTGGCTATGGTCGATGTACATTAAGCACTATGAATATATGATTTATTATGATTACCATCTAAAACAAAGTCGGCGCTACCGGTGATTCATCGAAAAGCAACATTGTCGTAATAAGTATGCATTAAATCTTACAAAAGACTAAATAACAGTAATTAGTTCACTGCTAGTTAAGCTTTTTTTTTTTAATAAATAGACACTGCATTGATTCATCTCGTTCAAAACCTTATACCGATGCGATTATCATTGCGGTCCTTCTTCTTTAACATAATATTTTCATACGGATCCCACATAGTGTGAAGTATTCGCTAATGTAGAATTGGTAGTGCGGTGCAAATTTTTATGAAAAAAAATACGATGATAATTTTGAATGGAACCGATTAAGGGTAAACCATTATCACGAAAGACGTCTCATACATCACAGTACAATATGTCACCAGTTCTGGAACAACTGCAACAATTAATCATCTCAGACGAATGGATTAACAAGGACATTCAACCTACCGGACACTCACAACTCACAAAAACACGGTATGTCCATTACACCGCTGAATTTTTATATTTGTCTCTATATTGAGGCCCTATACTTCCTCGAAAATTTCACTAATTGGTCTTGCAGATTTATTTCTAGTACTTTTCTTAGCTCCTCCCAACGATTTACCGCCTAATCGTTGCTGGGAGACGTTTCTAGGTGTCGGACTGCGATGTACATCTGGGATACTCATCCTGACGGCAGGGTCTCGCAGAATGAGAAGGAGCCAGGTCTTTCCACCGGGAATCCTAGCTAAGTATAAATAATACCAGGATCCACCACCATCCTGGTATCAAAGTCGCATGATGGCAAATCTCCCTCTGAACCCCAAGGCCGGCGACTACCTGTAGTGGTGAAGGCCTGAGGCACGCTTTCACCAGGCTGACCTCGGCACTCCAGGAAGCCACAATGACTAAACCAGCAAAACTCTCAAAAATAGAGGTTGTGCTGAGGCCACAACAACCAGTGAGGAGGGGCCGTCAAAGTATCTAAGTGTCCAAAATTCCCTTAGTTGGTCATACCACTTGCTTTTTTTCGCTTTCAAAAAACGGATGTTATGTCTTCATCGCTTCAAAGAAAAATATGATGTTGTTGTTGTTACCTTACTGTTAATTCTACTAGATTTTTGCTCTTATTACGGTCATATTTCAATGTCTCATGCACACATACACTAAAACACCAAAGAAGCAGCCTTTTTGTATTAGCTGAGGAAAAACCTACATTTCAATATTTAGTTTGTTGACTCGTTTTGTTGTCCCACTGCGCTGTCGTGATTTTTTCTTACTTGTTTCCTATACTTCAAGATATTTCCTTGTCTTAAACTTTTTATTTATCACCTTTTTAATGGCAAGATATGTTGCGAAATATAACATGTATAGAATTAGCTGAGAGACAGACAAAGCGAAGAACCGGCATAGTATGGTGGTGAACGCGTTACTCTCCGGAAAGGACAATAGCGTGTTCGTTCCCCACCGCAGACACCAGCGATCCGGAGTTTTGCAAATATCTCAGCATTACAGAAGCAATATTTCCTAGTATCTATCCGATCATTTATCATCGACGAAGCCATCAAAATTTGATGTTTTTCTTTTTTTTATCACTCGAGATCCTTAACTGTATAAGCGAACACCGGTGGGTTGCAATTTACGAAACATCACCGTTCTAGTATTCATTAAGTGATTAAAGAGGGCCCTAGAACAGTCCCTATTCGTTCTCATTGCGCGTCAGTGATGCTCATTAGGCTCCACTTTCTCAAAGGACCCAAAGAACATCTCCCTTTCTGCAAGGAACCCTTCATTTTTATTATTTTCGGCGACAGAGCACCAAAGACGCCTCGTTAAACCCTTCTACATTGGCAGATTAGGCCTACTATGGCATGTCGTTATTTCTGGAAGCTAACTTCAAGTATATCCCTCAAAAGCGACCTAAACCTCCTCCATTGTTCTTCCTTTTCAACCTACTTCAGCCTAACCGTCTTCAGGATTTCAGTCGTAGTATAAGGCGGAGTGTGGTCACGTGTATACAGATGGTACAATTCAGTCTTGCAGCGCCTCAGGACAACGAGATGGTTGCAGTTGGTCTGTGTTTAACCCACTATCTATCACCTAACAGTCCGTATCCTCATAACTAGCCGATTCGAGATCTCTAATATGAACGAGTTCTATTGTGTCGTACATAAAGGATGAAGGATCTGGCGTTGACGAATCTGTTATGGATGCAACATGCATTCGAATCCATCAACGTTTACATCCAGCGACGTCACCTCTATGGAAATCATACAATGCAAAAATAGCGGCAGCTTTCAACTTTAAAGTAATAATCTCAGCTATTCGAAAATCTTACTAGTTGGAAGGAGAAATATTAGCTTCTACACATCTTCTTTTGCAGGACTAATATCGTCTTGTTTTACTGAGATGAAATCCTGATTTTTTGGAGCCCATGGCACTTTTCTCCTGTCTGTTATTGCTTCAACACTCTTGTTTCGAACACGAAGGCAAAACAACAAGAGGGATCTCGTCAAGAACAACACGATGCTCTTCCTTAATATGTCGTTTATGTCTGCAACTGCCGCTTTTCGTTGGACACCCTACGAATCGAAATTTTCTTTCCCATTCTTTGGAAGTTCCAAACCTAAACATATTTCAATTTAAAAGGGCACTGTATAAAAATTACAAAGGCGACTAATGGGATACATCAAAGTCTCTTCTGTGATCCTATAAAGTTCTGAAATACTCATTAGTTATCGAAAGAGCGGTTTTATCTAAGAAACTTTGAACGTCGTAGAGATGACTGACTGCATAATTCGCCTATACAATGATTTCCATAGCCCTGCTAAAAAATCAGTGTTGTATTCTCCTAGAAGTTTCATATCAATTTAATTACTCTGCAGAGTTCAATCAGAAGGATGAATCAAACCTGCTGGCTATGTGTGTATTGCAAGGTCCTCTAACTAACGGCTACTTGCTGTCACACATACATTGTTTACTATGTGTCCGTTTAATCTATAAAAAGGATAGATGATAAAGCTCTCGGCGCTGACTAATCCCTGAAGGATGCGCTATGCATTCGTCTTCATTAAGCATCGTTGGAAATGATTGAATAAATATTAGGCCTATACAATGACCTAGTTATGTATCGAGGCAGTCCTGCTATCCTTATAAGTCTGGCACCAATTTTTCGAATCCAGAGAGATGGAGGGTTTGGTGGCCCTTGGATGCAAGGGTCGATCCCATGTGTATTTCAGGGCGCCCCCGACCACTGCGTTACATACGCATTTAATTTATAGATGTTTCTACTACGAAGGTATTTCTGAATTGAAAACGAGTTGTTGTGTGGATTTAGTTCTCGCGAAAGTCAACGTTTATCGGATCTCGGGAGGACATTGGTCACATCGTCTTCTCTGAAAACGTACATTGATCTGTTGACCAGTCATCATAGACAAAGTATCGCCTCATGGCTATATGGAAATACCAGTCAAGCGCTCAGTCAACAGTTCAGGTATTATCAACTTATTTTCTCTTAAACGGAAATCACCATCCCACTTTTCGGCCTTCTGTTGAATATTTCTCTAGATTTCATCTTATACATTCTACTCCATCTGCTCGAATCCTACTTCCCTACAGCGTTAACTTATTACAGTTAAAAGTCTTTTAGGAAATATTTTGATTTGTTAATGTGATAAAAGAATTTTGCTTTACTCTCTCTAGATTTCCTGAATCGAATATTCATTGTTCGGAACCAGAGGCAACATTGGCATTATCTGTTAGAAATGGAATAGGTAAGGTATTGATTTTCCCTTTATTCTTATTTCCGTGGTTCATCAGAATATAGGGGGCTTTTTTAGGACATGCCATTCGTTTGGCACTCAAGGACACTTACGGGAATGACTACGTAACAAAAGGCTGGAAAGCTTTCGTGGAAAAGGTGAACAATCACTTTCAGATTTTAGAATAGTAGTCATATTTTATCGTTATGTTCTGTCTTATGCACATTAAAGTGTAACAGACATTAATCGTGCAAAGTCTACTAATGAAATAATTCATTGTTTCGAATTATTATGGAAGCCATATTAAAAGGATAATAAAGGGTAAAGCTCTCGATGTTGATCTACCCCTGAAGGATGCGCCATGCATTCGATTTCATTAAGCGCCGTTTGGAAGTGATTGAATGCATATCTGGCCTTAACAATGACTTGCGGTGGCCTGCCAATGTATTGAGCCAGTGCTGCTATCTTCCTAGACAAGTCTGGAAGCAACTGATGACCCCGGGGAATGGAAGGCTTGGTGAGCCTTAGGCACGGAAATCGATCCCATGTGTATCACAGGGCGCCTCCGACCACTGCGCTACACGAGCCCCTATAAAAGCAGTTTTACACTTTGAAGTCATGTACACTTTAAAAATACAAAGCGATCTAATGGAAACAAATAAACATGGAACTGGAGTAAAGTTTCACCTAGAAAACTAATCTTTTGGAAGCAATCTAGCATATTCGAACGGGGTCAACGGGAAATGCCTGGTGCAGTAATTACGAGTGTTCGGCGGTTAGAAACCCTATTGACGTTATTTTAATGAACTACGTGGTTTACTGTTATTTCAGCCGAAATGGACATAAATTTTGACCTAAAACATGGTTTAGAAGCGTTTTAGATGAAGCATAGTAAAGTGTATGCATTGATTGACGCGCACATTCACGAGCAATCGATATCCGAGGATTCAGTGTCCCAGATCATCAATTGACCTGTTGCAGGGCACAAATTTTTCAGCTACTGATAATATTTTCCAATGACTACGTTAAACATTGTCATTTGCAATAACTCAGTAAGAAAATAGAATCCCAGAATATCTCTTTTTATATCAAATTGTATTTTGAGAATTCAAAAATGGTGGATGTGAAAAAGAAGACCGTATTAAAAATGTAAGTCCACTTTTCATCGATTTCTCATTGGTAAGAGACTGGAGGGGGGTGTGTGTTGCGTAGTGTCAGAGACACCCTGTGATATACATGGGATTGATCCTGGCGCCGTAAACTTGCGCAGCCATCCGTCCTTCCGGGGCAAATTGGTACCGGACTTGTCTGAGAGGATAGTAGCACTGGTCCGATACATTGGTAGGCCACCGAAAGTCATCATATAAGCCAGATATGCAATCAATCACCCCAACGATACTTAATGAAGTCCAATGCATGGCGTATCCCTCAGGTATTGATTAACGCCGAGAGCTCCATCCTTTTTTAAGGACTGTGAATAAACTGATAGGTTACCCGTACTGCTTACAATATTTACCAGTAATGTGAGAGTTGCAGGGCGCACCTGTAGTTTATGTGACACCGGCACTTCATATGGATCTTGCGCCATATATCGCCTCCGAATTCGGTATTGCTGATGTGGTCCTGCTACCAAAACTCAGCGGTGATATGAGTGAGATTGAAGGAAGAATAGTTAGTTTTCATATTTTTTCTTTTAACAAAATATGAATTGAAATTAGTAGAACTGTTCAGGATCATCATGCATTTGAGCGTATACTGAATGATGATGTGGCTGCAGGTCGTAGACCACTACTAGTAGTAGCTGTAGTTGGTTCAACTATTCTCGGTCAAAACGATATGGTATCGAAGATATTGGAAAATAGAAAAAAGCATCGCTTTTGGATTCATATTGTTGGCCAAGTAAGAAAATTACTCACTTTTTATTATTCAGTTTTTTACACCACAGCTATCATATATTGGTTGCATTATACAAATCTCCTAAGACATATGAGAGGCTGAAGATTCTTGATAGATATATTGGTATTCTCTATTTGTTCTAAATACTATTCATAGCCTCCCAACAGTTTAGTGCCTCATCGTGGATGGGAGGTGTTGCTGGGCATTGGGCTAATGTACAAGGGGCATTCTTCTCCCAGGATTGCTACCCAACCTGAGAAGGAGTCCAGCGTTTCCATTAAGGAGCCTAGCTAAAAGTAAGCCAATACCAGGACCACAAGCGGCTTGATATCAAACTAGTCGCATGGTAGTAAATCTCTCCTGATCCACAACGGCAGCGGCTGCCTGTGGTGGTGACGACGTGAGGGCAGACTTTGGTCCGGCTGACCTCGGGTCTCCAGGGAACCCCAGTGGCTAAAACAGCAAGACTCCGAAAGAATGGAGATTATGTTGATGCCAGCACAGCCAGAGAGGGCACGCCGTTTAACTATCCAAGTATGTAAGCGTTCATAGAGTTGGTTAGTTGAGTTCATGTTTTAGTTTTTCACTATATAGTTTTTTGAAAAGTTTCTCCATTAATTCTTATCAAATGTCTTTCCCTTGTCTTTAGCCTTCAATATTTCCAGTGACTTCCACATAATATTTTTTTTTCTAAAAGTTCACATCGCTGATTTTTCCGTTAACGGTTTTCACTATGGAGTAGAACTCTGATGTCAACTACGCTTACCACTTTTCAGAGTTACAAATGTTTTCACGGATGATTTTGTTTAATGCCATACTCTGACCTCCACTAAAAATTTCATTCTATGGTTTTAAGCCTGTGAATTTCGCATGAAAGTCCCAAAAACTTTGCGTTCTACTTTTTTCAGTTTCGTATGTATTATGTAGTTTTTGATATATGTTTTGATTTCAGCCAACAAAATTTGCTAATTCTATCAAACAAAGACCATTTTAAATATTTTTCTTCAAACGGGAAAACAATCTAGGCAGTGGCTGCATTGACACTTCGTGAACCTACAGAAGTTCTGGTCCATGTGCTCACTCAGGTTGATAGCCTTACGCTCCCACTTGCATTGTGGTTAGGAGTTCCAGCTGCACCTGTCGTGGTAATTACTATTCAGATTTTGCCGGCATTTGCTTTTTCACTTTACCCAAAAGGGTTCTAAAACGATATTAGAGTACTCTTCAATTTTTAGACACTATACAGAACGGTTGAGGGCCACAAACCGTCATATCGTGAGAAACTTGATATTTTGCCATGGTGGGTGGCTACCCAAACGCTGACTAGCAAAGGAATAACCGATGTTATCGAAAACGCCTACATGTTGGTAAGGTGTCGAAACGTTTTTGAAGGTTAATTATTCGGATCTAATCTTTTCTGTTTAGTGTAAAGTGATGCTGAAAGGGCTGTCCAGTTTTCCGCAAATAGAAATGGTCGGGATGGATAATGCTGTTGAGTTCGCTTCAAAAGTGTACAAAAATCAGTACACTGCCCCGACTGTTCTCATTTTCAAGTATCGTTATGCGGCTGCAAGAGACGCGGCTAAGGTTTGTATGCCGATTGCTCTACATGTCTACATGCTGTTGATTTCCAGAATTCACAGGAATATTTGCTCGCTTTTCGGAATAATCGTGCTCCTTATGTCTTCTCACTCTAATTTGATGCTTTTATTGCATTTTTTTTTCTGTCTTACATATTTGGAGTGATCTTGATTATCCTAGGTGGTTCGTGAACTGAAGCAAAGAACGGAGAGCGAGGTGGACCAAAAGGCCATTGCTGATGCAGAAGAAGTTCTGCGCAATGAGTGTGAATACGCAGACTCGTTAAACTCTTGGGTCAGTTAGTTCATTATCATCGTCATCATCATTCAAATGTGTACCAGAATATCTTTGTACTATATCTGCTACTGACGTTAACTATTTATAGCTTGGTCAAAGTGTTGTGGCAGAATGTCAATCGTTGGGAATTCATATGATCGAACTTGGAGGAAGCTATGGCACAGCGTTTCGTTTTTGTCCACTTGAACATGCCGCTGGTAAATAATATTTGTGACATAAATTTTTTCATTTAGAAGAAAAGACAGCTAGAATTGCTTATATCAGAAATACGCTTCACAGTAGGAATAATGATCCTGTTACACACCTAAAGAAGTACTTACAGTTGCGAGAAACGCGAATGAAATTCTGGTCGTAGTTGATAAGTTTCAGACATGTTTTCTTTTGTTTTTGGCATGTAATTGACTTGGTTGTTTTGATTCAAGAGGCACTGCAACGGGTACTGAACAATTTGTAATCCAGGAGATGTGATTCGAAAAGTCATGGTTGCTTTTTTGGCAGTATCTTCGGATTACTGCGGTTACACGGCATTTGTTTGTCGACATTTTTCACTTCGTTCAGTGGTTTTGCTCCTTCATGTTCAAAAATGGTTAAATTCGTAGCAGACAATTTCAAAGCGGCTACTGTAGACTGACTTCTATACTTCCATCATTGCTTATTGAATGAGATAAGAAGCTTAAACACGAATTATTTCACATATAATGGTTGTCTACAGATGCGATGTCTTAGACTTTTTTTGATGTTTACGTAGCGTCTAAATGTATCACGCTAGAAAACGTCCATTGGTCTTTTACAACTTAAGTAAGTGTACTACAGCGATGCAGAGATATCCTCAAAACCGTTATCTCGCTTACGGATGATTGCTGATGGCAGCGTTAGGTAGAAAAGTAGCTGGGAAAAATGCAGAGCAAGTCTTCGTTGTACAGTTTGTAATACGTGAACACCAGGAAGGAAAATCGTGGTTCGATCTGGCCCGGGGTCTAAGTTTTGCGAATATCTCAGCTTCGTTGTTGGTGTATTTCACATCATACCCTGCTGTGAAGAGTTATAGTAGGCAGCAAATGAAAGGTTAACATTGTAATCAGCGTAGTGTTTGCAGCTCTCTCATCGCAAGTGGATCATATGCAACAATTCATTAGACTTCTTGGTAGCGTGCTGAAAATCGTTGACTCCACTGTAGTGGCCAGATCGAATTTCGAGAAGCTAAAGGGTGACTATCCGTCTCTTACTATTGTCCGATTACGTAAATGGGCTGGAGTTGGTGCTGTTTGGTGAGGATTTTAACAAATTTTATCTTAAATATCTGTCTATAGGAAGGCCCCATATGTCAGGTAAATAAATTCCAGCTACATTCCTTCGATCGTCCAAACTAAGGCACAATCAGAGTGGAATGAAAAAGAAAAGCAACAGGTAAAAACTTGTGCAGCGATAAGAAATCCCTTGTATTTCCTTATATAAATTGGTTCATTTTCTACAATTTGTAGGGACCTCATTTCAAGTAGTGTAAATCGAGATTTAAATAGTGATTATGCAGATCTCTCACATCAATTTGGAACTCGTCCATCAGTTGCGTTCTGTCGACTCAGCTTTTTCTACCGGAGAAAGCGATAGTGCAAGTTTTTTAGCTTTTTTAATAAGTCTTCTTCTTACAGACAAGAAGCAAAAACGTGGTAAGAGCCAGCGGTGTGAGTCAACTGCCTAGAGATCTTAATACTTTATGATTTACTGGACTACAGATGTTCAGTTTGGTTGATCCACCTTCACGAATCATACGATCCCCACAAAATTTCCGGTTGATTGCTATTTCAATGACTAAAGAAGTTTTTGTTAAGCCCAAGAAAGCATTTCCAAAGCGGTTCCAGTTCGTTGTAATAGACAATCCATACTTTTGTGGACAAATGGGAAGTTTATTTTCCTGCGATTATATCTGTTCTAGAACAATTTTTTAAAAAGAAACTTGAACGCCTAAAAAACAGGTTACACCCGAGGTCATCCAGGCCACAGTCGGCCCCAGATCGTCACCACCACAGGCAGTCGCCGTCCTTGTGGATCAGGAGAGATTTGCCACCATGCGACTAGTTTGGTACCAGGACGGTGACAGGTCCTGATATTGATCTACCCGTAGCTCGGCTTGCTGATGGAAACGCTGGATTCCTTTTCAGCTTGGGAGACCCTACCAGAGGATGAATCCTCCCTCACTGTACATCGCAGCCTGGCACCCAGGAACACCTCCTAGCCACGATGAGGCGGTAAACCGTTGGAAGACTAATGCAAAACATTTACACCAATAAAATTTCTTAGTGCTTGATGTTTTAGTTAGCTTGTGTGAAGTTTGGAATGCTGTCCGACGCTAAAGATCTGCCCGATTTACTGAAAATGGTTTCCGAAAAGGGAGCTGAAATCGAAACCAACCAGCAGGTAGGGATGTTCATCATTTGACAGTAATTCAACATGAAATATCGGGCATTTCTTTTCTAATGTAATGTTACCGTCACTTCCATGAGAACAGTGTCATACGGCCAAGTTTCTCAGAGAAATTGCTCAACTACTAAGGTACCGTGTTTCCAGTAGGGTTTCCCTATAGCATTTCATTCATTCTTCAATGACATGTGTTTATAATTCACTAGCACTGGCCAACTTTGTATCATATTACTGCAAACAAAACCATATGAAAACTGTAAACGCGTTTAACCTTGGTTGTATGGACAACTCGTCCATCGTAGCTTTGTCCATTGAGGGGTTTTGTCTTCCTCAATTTTGGTCAACCACAGATTTCTTTTTGCAGTGTATTTAGAAAAGGCAGAAAACTACCAAATATATGTTTGCTGATAGAAGATGCAGTGCGGAATGATTGAAAAACAATAATTGGAGGTAAACCAAATAATTATTTCAGTATCTGGATAGCTTAGCAGAGCTCATACGCAAAGGGATTGAAGCGGCTAATGAGGACCTCAAAAAGGAAAATGAGTTACGCCTTCAGCAAGAAGTATGTTTTTTTATTCCAAGTTTTTCGCAAGAGTTTTTGGTTTACTGTTTACCTGTTTATGTAAGTGCATGAAGATCTGTATGTTAGGCTAAAGAACCCATTTATTTTTACCCTTTTTAGAAGTTAATGGTGCTTTTGAAGAGGTTTAGTTACCTATTTTATTACTGTACCAATGCACTTATCTATTCTCTACCTAATTTCTATCATTAGAATTTGAAGGTGAAATGAATTAAAGTTTGTAAAACGCACATTTTCGGCTCTATATTTATGTCCAGGAAAGTAAATTGACAACGAGATAGTTGTAGAAGTGATAGGAATAGGTTATGTAGAGCTCTCGGCGTCAAACTTCAAACTTGAGTTGTTATATTTTTAGACAAAATAATGCAACAATAACAGGTTTCACTCGGGAATTAAAAAGTAACTGCGAGATATTAATCGTGGAGGACGATGGGTACATAGTGTTAAGATCGGCAGAATCTGTGATAAGCAGTGAGGAACAAGCAGCAGAGCAAGAATGAACTTATTACGATCCTGATTGACTCTCTGGAGTCGGCAGTTGTTACTGCAAGGATCGTAATTTTCTTTTCCTCCCCTGTTTTTATAGGTGTATAAATGTTAACATAGCACGACACTACTCATTGTTTTTCAGTCAGCTTTGAAGCAACTAGTTCCATGAGTCGTTAAGAAATGTGTCACAGATAGTGTTTATCTTTTACTTAATGCCTACTATTTTTTATGGCAGGATATTATGTGAGATGCAGCCACAATTCCGCTAAGATATGAGCGAAACTCTGAATCGCGGGTGAGCTTCGAACCCGCGATTACCATTTCCAGGGTTCACACACACACACACACAATGCATAAACGAGGCCCTTGTTTTGCCTTTCCCTCAGTCAGTTTCTCACCCTAATGGTACTACCAGCAATCATTCGTCAGCGGGAACGATCTATGGAGCACCAATCAACACTGTCTTTTTCATGGCAAGGTTTCATGTGAAATGCGGTCGCAGTGATGCTGAGATATGAACAAATATTTTTTAGGCATAATGGTCATCAAATAAAAGTTAAACGTTATGATTTCTTCTCGGGCTTCAGCTTAACTGGGTGCAATGCCGATTCGTGCTCTTTAGAGCATTCCTGTCGACGAATGATTGCTGATAGCATTCTTACGGTAAAGAAAAGGCAAAGCAAGGGCTTTGATGGTGCAGAAGAAAACAAATGAGCCCCCTGAAAGGGTTATCGCGGGTTCCAAGATTGCCTGGTGGTTCCAAGTTTTGCTCATATCTCAGCTTCATTGTGGTTGCATGTTACGAATAGTTCAACAAATGTTCTTGAAGAGGTAAAAACATTCACTACATTCAGAAACGTTCCAAATGTCTGAAAAGAGATCGAACTAAAAAATTTGATCGGATTTTCCGATGATATTCACTGTTCAAACAGTAACAAAAAGTTGTCAAAGTACTCTTTCTTTATTACTCTTTTTGTCTTACAATCTTTCGTTTTTCTTTCAAACACAATCGCAATCATAACGTTGCTGAGATATTTGCAAAACTCTGGACCGCAGGTGTCTATGGTGGGGAACGAACTCGCTATTGTCCTTTCCGGGGAGTAACGCGTTCACCACCACACCATGCGGGTCCTTCGTTTTGCCTATCTCTCAGCTAGTTCTATCGACCTTTTGCCATCAGCAATCACCTGTCCGTCAACGGGATTGATATGGGGAGTTCACATCGGCATTGAACCCAGTTAAGCTTAAGCTGTAGTCGAAATCACAATGTTTTGCCTTTAATTTCTGCTTACTACAATTTTCACGGCAAGTTATTAAGCGAACTACAACTACAACGTTGCTGAGATTTTTGCAAAACTCTGGATCGTAGGTGACTATGGTGGGGAACGAACTCGCTATTGTCTTTTCCGGGGTGTAACGCATTCACCACCACACCATGCGGGTCCTTCCTTTCGCCTGTCTCTCAGCTAGTTCTATCGATCTCTGCCGCTGACGGATGATTGCTAATGGCAAAAGATCGATAAAACTAGCTGAGAGACAGGCAAAACGAAGGACCCGCATGGTGTGGTAATGAACGCCTTACTCCCCGGAAAGGACAATAGCGCGTTCGCTCCCCACCGTAAACACCTGCGGTCCAGAGTTTTCCAAATATCTCAGCAACGTTGTGGTTGTATTTCGCTGAGTAACCTGCCGTGAAAATTGTAGTAGGCAGAAAATAAAAGGTAAAACAATCACAATCGTTCCTATTTATACGGGAAGCTATTATTCGCTGTTAATGAGTGCAATTGAAAGTTTGCAGTGACGAACAATTCATAGCATTAATTAAGTAATATCCTTATGATAATTCAGGGTGTTATTCGACAGTTGCCCATAATGGGTTCGTTGGTGAATTGGTGGTCCCCTATTGAGAGAGACGGACGAGTTCGAGGACGGTTTTTCAACTTGAACACAGGTTTGTCATATGTTTACTTGCGTCCGTAACCTGTGATGGCTTAGTTCGGAGATATTGATTACAGGTGAAATTCAAACAACAGACGTAGTCTATAAAAACAAGAATGAATCCATTGCTACCAGCCATGGTGCGAACAAAAAGGTAAGCGTTGATTACGTCTTTATTCTTTTTTCAAGCGACTGAATACAGCCTTGTGTCAGGATCCTCAAATGTCGAGGATTTTTCTCAAATAACACTAAAGAAAATCAATTTTAACAACGCTACTTTCTCATTTGACTTGGAATTTTATGAGATTTTCTAAAATTTTCTTCCGAATGATTTGAAATCTTCGGAATTTTGCATGTAAGGAACCTAAACAACTTTATTTGGTGCAGAAATCACGATTGCCAAACAACTGTTAAAGAATGTAGGTGGCCATTTTTTAGACTTACAATTGGCAACCTTTTACAGGTGACTGTGATGAATGGCGAAAAAGAAAGTAAGATCTCATCGACAACCGCTGAAGAGGTTCCGAAGCCACCTGTTGAACAGCCAACATCTCTCGATGAGAAGTAGATGCTCATCCAACTTCTATAGAAGGGAGTGAAACGGCGAGGTTTTTCTGTATCATGGGCATCATGGGACTTAATCACTTTAGTTTCTTCAGCGTTCACGTCTCTACTATTCTTCGAGTTATTGAGCTGATCACCCATACTTATTTGATTATGTTCTCTTATCTGCACCCTAACACTTTGCTTTTAAACCATGAAGGAAAAGGAAGAAATCATCGAATGTCGTAGATTACACTAAAGGCTTTTTTGTAGTGCAGATTGGAGTTAACGAAGGTAATAGATAGGTTGGTGTCGGCATTGTGGGACACCGTAAAACTGTGATATAACGTTTTGGGTTGACGGTTGAGTATACTGACGTGTAAGTTTATTTAATAGTAGAGGATCGTTGACTTCTTTCTTTACTAATCTCGGTTTATTGCTTTATTTTGTAATTTTAATCTGAATTCTTTGGTAAATGGGGGTATTCTTTTTTTTTGTGCATCCGACTGTTTTTTTTTCTCTTATCCTGAACTTTTTAAAAGAATTTGTCGTTGCCGTAGCTGTGATAATTACAAGAACAGAAGTTTTAACATATTACCTTGCTTTATTTCATTGTTAATAAATTCTAACATTGTACACATTGGACGAATTCGCGGTTCGGTTGCTGTTTGGGTGAATGTCTTCTAATAAACATTGAGTAATGGACTTCTTTCAAAGGACTGAAAGAAATTTGATGGAGTGAAGAAAAAGATAAAGCTCTTAACGATTATCAATCCCTGAGAGATGCGCCATGCATTCGATTTCACTAAGCATCGTTGAAGGTGATTGATTGCATATATTTGGCCTTTACAATGGCCTACCGATGTATCGAGACAGTGCAGCTGTTTTCCCAGACAAGTCTGGTACAAATTTGCCGACCCCGGAGGGATGGAAGGCTTGGTGAACCATGGGCGCTGGGATCGATTTCACGTGTACACTGAGGGGCGCCTCCGATCACTGCGCCACACGCACCCCTTTCCATTCAATGAAGTTGATAGCAAAGTCGTGTTGAAAGCATAAAACGTTGCAGGGAAAGATGAAGTATCCGCTTCTATTTTATCCCCTTAGGCACGCATTCGACTTTTAGCATCGTAAAGGTACATATGTTTGGTCAGTACATTAACTTGTGTGGAATATGATGTGGTTGTGAGACCTGACGATGTATCATTTCAGTGTCTTTATCTTCCTAGTGATGGCGGGTGTCAGAATGCCGACAGCGTAGGGCGGAAAGTGAGAATAATTTTCGATTCAGAGTGATGAATCAGAGACATCAGCAGTCAAATGGACCGGAACCAATGCGATGACGAATCCGGGCTCGCCTTTAGCTTGTAAATAGACGACGAGGTAGAGGTCGGATGATAAAAACGAGAATCGATCTCATGTTTCCATGTCGTGATCCACTTCGGGTGCTTTCGCTCGGGTGAGAATTTTCTCGCTTTTTCTAACATCGATGTACAATGAGACAATGGAGTACTCTCAGGAAAGTAGAACACTATTTTCCTCCTCATCAATAATCCCACGAGTTTCAATGACAACGTACGACCAAGCGTATGATTAAACAATATGACCAGTTATCAGTGTAGCAATGAAGTTCAGCAAATGGCGAAATATATCGAGGATGTCGTAGAATTTGACTTTGGATTGAGTATGAATAGATGGCGGAATTCTCACCCGACGTAAGGACGACTCAATTGCTCGATCAGATGACCTATGCCAAATACCACTATCCTCACGTTTAATGTCATGAACCCCCTGAAAGGTCATTTTTTAACTTGGAGCTTAAATTTGCTTTCACTGAGCACAAACTGTTAGTTTCAAATATAAATGAAACAGTGTTCCTCATCGGCTCAGTAAATAACATTTTAGATAATGACATTTATGATAACTTCTTCGGACATATCTTGTAGAGCAATGACGAAACGATACACGCGCAATACCGCATAAGAGTGAACAAAATGGAACAGCTAGTAACAATGTATGCAAACATTCATGGAGAACAGGAAAAAAGTCGGGACGTTTCCGTTTTCTTCGTAACTTTTGTGTCAGTAAGTGCAACAAGCGGAAAGCAAAATTATGACGTTGAACTGAAAATTTCGGACACACTGATAAACACACAGATTGCTTAATCACCTGCATTTGAGCTGCTTTTGCTATGTCAACACCGATCACACGAAGCTTGGATTGTGTCGCCAGCGAAGTGAAGGATTTGTCGACGTCTGAGGGATCGGATACTCTCTGTCTGAAGAGTACTCTTTGAGGGGAAATCGAGTACATGCCAAAATAATCGACTCCTGCTTCTGTGTACAGTGTACTTCAATGTCTGTGTTTACTGGTCTATAGAGTAAAGAGTAATAATACACAAATAAACAAAGTGAAGGGTTGAAGTCGAAATGCACTAACAGTCGACTAGGGATAGAATAATCCTGTCTTCTTACACCAGATACAATGAGAGTAAGGGAATCATTACAGATATTCTTGGCATCTTCGCCTTATTGGTAGCTGCTTTGATTCGAGTCGATGGTCCACAGCTTATCGTTCTTGCTTAATGTGGTTCTCACATCACGTCAAATCGAAACCAATGTGATAGCGCATCACCGTTCGAATGAAGGACCTCCGCTTGACAGTGCCCGTTTGTACTGGACATCTACTAATCTACTGACAACTGCTTTTTTGGCGGGAATACAACCTTTGCAGTCGGCATCAATATTAGCTAACACAGAACGTGACAATGGTTTCAAAACCGGCTTACCGTTCTTCAAAACTTTGAACACTTTCTAATAACTTAATGTTAGCTTAGTAATCCAAGGAAATATTGATCACTCTTGCCCATGCTAAGTGGGAGCTCATTCTTGAAAAGACTTAAGAAAAATATCTCTAAAAACCGACTTCTATTTAAATTCCACATAAACCGTTCATAGTTTTTCGATTTTAAACAAACGTGAGGCTGGCAAAACGTTCTATTCAGCTAACATTTCGATGTCTTCACCTTCTCCAGAACGAGTCGATGGTCACATGTTGTCTTTCTCGCCATGTGGCTGCTCGTTTATGAGTTGAGTCAAAACCAATGAAGTGGAGTGAGCACCGCATTAATAAGGAATCTGTCTCAGCACTGGCCTTTTCTACAGGATGGGTGTATTATACGAGACTGAAAATGATGAAAACGTCAAATGGTAGCCGTAAAAAATATTCTTTACCACCCTTGTGTTTACTTAATAATCCAAGAAACCTAAGGAAAGGTTTACTCGAATGCTAATTTCAGCATTTCCAATGTAGTTCTGGCTCATTCCGATTCGCATAGAATTCCGTTCCGATCGTTATAACGGTTTGCCAGTTTGCATACATGCAAACAAGCGGAAATTCGTCGATCAACGAACACCACCGACAATCTCTACCGCATTCACACTGTTCTCGCACTCACAAATCCTCAAACACTGTGAAAAAGTACTGCGCCAAAGCCGCTTTCAATAATCCTTTTTTCATTATAGTGAGCGTTATTGATTGATTTCGAAGCTATTCTCGTCTACCACAATAGAGAACAACTTTTTTTTACTTTATTGCTTTACTTTTTCTATATTGATCTAAAAAGCTGCATCTTTAGTTTAGTCTTTAGTCGGAACTCTTCAATGATTGAGATAAGAAAATGATTTTAGTTTCTTATCACCTTTTGAAGCCAAAGCACAAATGATCGACTTATTTGGCTTGATTAACACTTCCGCTACTCGAGTTAAATTAAAACAGATTTGAAGACACTTCCTTTGTTCGCTTTTCGCTTAAACACTATTCTCTAGAAAATAAGAAATAGTCACTCGGTTAATTCCTTGTGCAGACTTTCTATCTTCTGTGCTTCAGTGATGAAGTTATCGCCTTTTTTTAGAGCACTACGGGTTCTCGTAATCATTTATGTTCAGAAAGCATAATTTGCACCCATGGATTTTCCAACGACCTTCGATGTCACCTTTGTTGAACTCAACATTATTATCTAATACTTAGATACTTAGTCGGACTGATCATTTTCAGCCGTTGTGTCTCCACAGTACTCCTAAGCACATCGGTGCAAATAGTGCATGTCATAGGTGATGTCTGTGGATATTTGGATAGAGAAGTTCAGAGTTTATTTAACGGTAGCAAATATACCTGCTTATCGTTGGCCAAAATGTTTTCGACGAGTTCTAACGACTTTGATTTCTATTAATCCAAAACTGACGCGTGAGGTTTAGCGGTGTCGGAGCAGTGGAATATGAGTAATTTTCGCAAGATGTAGACTTTCCGGTTTCTTAAAAATAAAACCTATTTTTTGAAAAACTTAAATATTTTTGGTACTGCGGACATGGCAGAATTGTAAAAGAGACTTTGTCTATTGTTCTGTGAGTGAGAATGATGTGTATGCTAGTATTTACCATGTTTTACCTACTGACGTTCTTATCTGGGTACTTGGACGGACATTTCTCACAGGTTTGCAGACTCTAGCACACTTTCCATTCGTTTCGTAGCCCAATAATCGTCGTCCGTGGCATCGGTTTGATTCGACTATGGTGGCGGGTGCGTGTCTCATGCCGTGATCTCTAAAGAACCCGCAGCTGCGAGTGCAGCTACTTGACTTTAGTTATGAGTGTTTTCCCCAATGGTCGTCGTAGGAAACGCTTGCATCAGCGTGGAGTCCATTTTGGAGTTTTTTTTTTCTTCTAGCTGTCGTCTCTTCTTTTCATTGTATAACTAGAGCACCTTTGTTTCGCTATCGGTATGTGTTCTCCTGGGTCTCGAAAACGAGGCAGATTGAAGATAAGAGCATCACGTTAGTGCTAGATGTTGCGTTTGGTGGTAATATTTTAAAAGACAACGTTTAAGTGCTCTGTGAGTAGTGAGCCTTACTCTCGATGTGGTTGAAGTATCAACCTATGTTTCTGCTGCAATACAGAGCGCTGGAGGAACTGTTGAAGCAAAAAGATGAGCACGGATTTTCCCACTCTTTAGTTAGTTGATCGATAGCCCCTTCGAGAGGTCCGAATGCCGCCCAAACTGCTCACTATCTTCTGTCTAATTCCTCATTTATATTGCCCTTCATATTCATTGAACTTCCGAGGTGGTCTATGTAATCAGAGAACCATCCCCTTTTACTGCACTTCTCCATGTTCTATCATAAAAATACACTGCTGTTAGCACTTGGATGTATTTTTCACCTATGTTAAGCTTATTTCGGTGTTCTTCATAGATGAGTATTCCGTACAATAATTATAGCGACCAAAATGAAATAAAACTGTCGCTTGTTAGCCAAATTACCAAATTATTAGCCAATCAACCTTTTAACAGGAAGGATTCTTGTAAAATATTAAGAGTAGAGAAAGAAAGGCTTTTTGTTCTCACCCATCCTATTTTGATCTGCTTTCCTTTATCTATCGAACGTACGTGGTGTAGCAAAAACAGTTCTGGTATCCACTGTTCTGAAAATGAACACCATGTTGTCCATGTTCTCCAGGATGATGGCATGTGGAAACTATAGTGTACATACCAAGCGTTACGGCTTAACAATTTTTGTTATGAACTAAACTGTACTTCTTTAAAAATGAAGGGTGAAAATCTGCGCAATTTTCGAGCAATCCAATAAATCTTTTGGTTTTAAGAAGCGGCCTTTACTTATTTAGTGATACTAAAACTGCCTTGTTTAAACTGTTGAGCTTGGACGAAGTTGATAAAATGATCTTATTCGGTTAACGTTTCAACGACTTTGTTTTGATCAGAGCCATTGATCCGAGTCGGTGTTTCATGGTTGCTCATCATCGTCATAAAACAACTTTATTAACGTCGTGTAAGCTCAACAATCTAAACACGTTGATCATTTTACTACCGCGGTTTAATAATGGTCGGTTTGAAAATTGTTTTGCTATTCACTAAAAGCAGTGTTCATGAGCGTCATTTGCAAGCCGTGTTAATCATCCTTACTTACATGATTCCTCTACAGGTCGTTCAGGCTTTAGCACTTCTTAATGACAAGTGGTTGCGATCTCTTTTCAATAGAAGGAAGTTCGGCGTTTTGCGACTCCGTGTCTTCCATAACTGCAGCAATTTTGACGCAGAGACCTGCGTTTAGTTCTCAGCAGCCACTGCATCGTGATGTAAAACTCCGATTTCACTTAAAAAATGCTTGAATATTCGAAAATCTAGTCAAAAGACGCTTCTTATTCGAATGTCTTTTATCATTGCTTTCAAATTTTTAATTTTAGGTTGAAGCCGAAATACGGTGCTACCCTTTTTTTTATTTTGTCTCGTTTTTTTTAAGGCGATCACTTACACTGCTCATCCGTAAGTGGACTGAACCGTTGTATTATTCTCTTTGTAGCCATCGCTGTTGAAGCATTTAGGATGCTGCGCCGCTTGTGTTGGTGCGGTATTGTTTCTTTATGTGGCTCATCCTTCACATCTACTGTGGAGATCCTAGCAATTGTTGTATTCGATTCGTTTCGTTATATCCATCAACCACAAAAGTCAAAATAGAACTTTTCATCTGTTGATTAGGCTGCCACTTGAGAATTTTTTTAGTTATGTATTTTGTTGAGTCATGGCTGGGTCGATTCCCTTTGGAGTCCTGGAATAGTTGGGCTGCAGCGTTCTCAGTGCCAATTCCAGTGTACTACTCGTTAGTACAATGGAGTAGATCTCTAGGACTGGCCAACTACGAAAGCTGAAGATATCATTGCCGCTTGTTCAGTATTCACTCTGGAAAGGGATAAAACAAAAAACAGATACTACTAACAAAACGTACTTATAGGGTGGAATAATAGTCCCCAGTAATCACCATTTACTTGCTTCAATATTGTTTCTTATATTTTTTTCACTTGTTGTTTTTATTTTACCATGACCTGATGTCGCATATATTGTGCAGCTTGTTCACTTTTCATTTAATTCAATTTCGGCACCAATATTTCATTAAGGTCTACAAATTTTTGCGTGAGGGTTCTGCTGCCGCTTAAGAATTTTTGCCTCCTTGTAAATGTCGTTTACTGCTGATCAAGTCGATTCTTCATCGAATCTGTATTAGGGCCATCACAGATATTTATCACAGGTAGGTGCCACCTACCGCGGATTGGAGACAGGCAGCTAATTCCGGACGAGTCTGATACCATTCTTCGAACCCCTAAATGATGGGCTGTTTGGTTGGCCAGGGTATGGTGTAACCAGTGCCTAACGCTTAGCGAGCGAACGGATTAGTACTACTAGGATACCTGTATCCACGTCTGGTCTTTGCAACCATTTCGACCTAGCATTAAAACTCTATAATAATCTGCATAAGTTATAGTCATGCATTATCAGTTTAATTTCGCTCAGAAGGCTGCGTGTCCAGGATTCCACGGACAGTCAACACGATGGCAATGAACGACATCCACGAAGAAGAAATCATCAGGTGGCTGTTGAGTACTCATGAAAATTTGAACATCTCTGCAGAAGATGAATGCAAGACAACGAGTTGAATGTAAGCAATACTGGAATCTCCACAATACTTGATGCCGCGTCAACTACAGTTAAAGGATAAAGGATAAAGCTCTCGGCGTTGATCAATCCCTGAGGGATGCGCCATGCATTCGACTTCATTAAGTATCGTCGGAGGTGATTGAATGCATATCTGGCCTTTACAATGACTCGCGGTGGCCTGTCGATGTATCAAGCCAGTGGTGCTTTCCTCCCAGACGAGTCTGGTGCCAATTTACCGACCCCGGAAGGATGGAAGGCTTTGTGGGCCATGGGCGCAGGAATCGATTCCATGTGTGTGTCGCAGCGCGCCTCCAACCACTGTGCCACACGCGCCCTCGATGTTGAGATATTTGCAAAATTTGGACCGCAGAGCTGATTCGATCTTGCGACTACCTTCTTTTCCGGGAATGGGACCGTTAGGATAAGAAATTGGCTGAGAGAAAGGCAATGCAAGAGCCTCAGTATTGCATTCGGTACATTTGAGCTTCTGGAAAGGGTCATCGCTCGTTCAAGTCTGGCCAGGGGTCCAAGTTTTATAAATATCTCAGCATCACTTCAGTTTCACTTTGATTTTTCTTGACATCTCCCTAGCCCCATTCTTTTCTATTGTACCCGATCATCGTCTTCATAGTAGAACGATCTGATATTCGTAAACTGGATAAGAAGTCCTGTCATCGCTTCGAAGAGGAAGAAAACAGGTCGCTTATGAAAAGAACCTCCTCACATGATTGGCAGATCAAGGAAGACAAGACCGAGGAACGAAACTGCTCGTCGACGAACTTGGAACTGGTGTGTAGCACATTCAATTCTTCATTCAAAAAATTCGGATTACAACTACATCACCTTTATAGTTTCTGGAAAAGAAATGGAAGCTGAATCTTCATCGTTTGGCAAGATACTCAATACGGCTTATAATAAATGTATACTACAACAGATTTCTGCGTAAAATTTTACTCGGGAAAAGCACGAGAATATGTGAAGATAGCAATAAAATGAACAATTGTAAAGAAATGCTGTAATAGCATTTTCGAATATAATGTTGAGCTCTCAGCACTGCTGAATGTGCTGAAATCACTACCACCTACATCTACAGAATTGAATTGATAATGGAAATGTTTCATAGCAATTTTCTCGCTTCTGCAATTCTGATTTCGTGTCCTTAAATCGCACTTATGAAAGGCCATCCGAAATTATTTCTTCAAATGCTTGAATTTTGACCGAAAATGAAAACAGATCGGGGCCAGACAAAATCACAGGCGATTTCTTCGAGCTGGAAGGTACAACCAATTATGCGTGATTTTCGTGGCCCATTTGACATCCTACTCTCAAGAGGAAACGTTGCCAAACCAATGGAATGATTCAGTGATTCATTCATTCAACCAACGATTCATTCTCAAATACATCAAGTACATGCAATATGATTATTCTACCCGGTAACTCATACCTTCAGAAGCTGTCAATGTTTATTGAAAATGAAACATAGATGTTTTCGTTTTGTAATGGGAAAAGTTGCCGGCAAGTAGCCGAAAAGAACAATATAATGAACTCTAAAAGGAGGTAAAAGTCATTTTGGGAAGAGAGTACATGAGCTGTGGATGTATTGTGACTCATGTCGGCTGGATATGTTCGCTGTTGCAAACAATTTTATGCTTTGGTATGATAATTTCAGGCGTCACCGATCATGAAACCACATCAAGAACGCTTGTGAAGAAACAACGTGAATGAAAAGTGTGCTATAGCTCGCTGGTGTCATGTAAATGGACCATCCAGCTATCCTAGTAACATTTAGTTGATCATTACGTACTGCACATGACCGAAAGTGAATCACAGCACTAAAATTCTTATCGGCCCAGTAATCTTCTTCCTTGCCACAAGTTTGAATTGATAATTGAATAAATTAGATAACTACTTTATCTTCCCAGTTTTAAGTAATTTACTTTTTGTGCCGAAGTATGCAGGTAAGCATCCACTTACTTGTCACTGATCTTCCCATCACTAAGCGCATAAACTCATCTAACTAGTAAATCTTTATATGTATTGTAGTGTATCATGAGCCATCATGAACTGTTCTTGCATATCTACAGTCGATATTCTTCATGAATATTTTCCATCTATTTTATTGTTTTATCTTTTTTGTGTTGAGTATGTGCTGTTATTATTGATACTTCCTTTGATATGCTTTCATGCACGAAATTATTTCTCCTGTTCCACGTAGTCTGCGCAAGTCACAGGTGGCAGAAGTTTCAGAACTGTTTTCAGGAAGATGGTCCTCCCACTCTAGAGTGTCATTTGGATTAATAACTTTGGTCCTTTCTAATAATAGTTCAGTCTACTTTAGGTAATAAACAGTTATTCCTATTGACTTGTCAGTCCATTCCCTCTAGCAGCCTTTTACGATCCAATATGAGTGCGGCTGTTTTTAGTTCACCTGTAATGATTTAAACCATTTTCTATTCCATCGCTTGCTGTACGATGTGAAGCTGCTTAATTTCTCTTTTTCACAGGTTTATTGTCTCGTTTAAGCACATAGGAGCAGTTATCACGCTGCTATCGACGAGAAATCTTATCATATAAAATATCACATAAGGTTAATTGACATGAGGCGTTGAGCAGTTCCTTGAATATGCATCATGCTTTCAACTCCCTTCGCAGCATCGTAGTGGTGATTAAGTGGATATATGGGTATATGCTTAAGTGGATATATGGCTTTTGCCAAAACTTGAAGAAGTTTGTCAATATATCAAGTCGGTGTCCGTGATCTCCTGAGGAAAGTCCTACTATAGTACTACTACTAGCAATTTGCCGACAGAGAAGAATGGAGATTTTGGTTTGTTCAGAGAATGAAATCGACCGAGAACATTGTACGTGACAAGATACCTTTAGCCAGTGCCCAGCACCTACCTTTGTCTTCATATAATAAAAGTCATGAAAATCGAGGAAAATTTTGGAGTGAATTCATAATAATGATTCGTCTATAACATAATGCATTCGTAGAAGCTCACAGTGGTGCAAAAAGATGTAGCAAACAAGTAAACGAGACAAACACTCAAATTGTCTTACAGAACATTATTTGGACTCCAGCAGTAATGTGCTACGATCTGAGCATTCGTCAACATCGAAGATTTTCGAAAGTTTTTAACATCATGTGTATTTATCGTCTCGGGTTTCAGTGCTTGTCCATGGCTCACATTCTCTTCTCGGTATTCTTATCACGCTATTTTTTCACCGATTACAATGAGCGTTACCGTTTTGCGATATTGCCTTCATTTGTTCATCGATGTCTTAGAAACTCAACTTTTTGTTCTTTGTAACTCTTCCAATTATTGTTTTTAGATATCAGCCGCACAGGGTCTTAAATGGGTGAGAATTGTGCCTAGCTTATGTCAAAAGTCAAATGAATGAGTCAATTAACAGCATCGTATCAGCTCAAGAACAAAGCACTGTCTTATTTCATATATAATTCGACATGTACATGAATTACACCCATCGTCGTTACAACCGTTCTTTGTCCATTCTTAAGAATATTTTTTTTTACCTTGCATAGTTCAGGTAAATCTCATCGTTCATCACTCTTGTCATAGATGTATTCGGATCGTGTCATCGATTCTCTTCAGCTATAGGCAAGTTTTTACCTAAATAGAAATAATCCGATGCCATTATTTTAAAAGAAAACTGGTAGCCATTGTCTTCATCACATGCTTGCTTTTTCCATTCTTATCAGTTTGTGTTCTCGTTTATTTTGGTTACGTACTTAAATAAGAAACAGTTATTTGAAAAGACACTAATATCCGAAGCATAAATTGAAAATTCTTAAATATTGCTGAATAATAAAATAATAAAAAACAATAATAAATAAATGATTGTAACTTTTTCACATTTGTTCGGAAATTTTCAGCGAAACCAATTCAATCCACAAAAATAGAGACTAGCACGAAGGTTTCTCTAAGGATTTGGCCTGATATTTTTTTTTCTCCTTATCTCTTCATTCTTTTCACATTTCTAACAAAACAGTATTTATCAAAAGAACAAGAAAGAGACAGTCACATTGTAGTTGATAAATTTTGATAAATTGCACTAATAGTAATAAACGTTCGTGACTGAAAGAAGTTTTTAAGCTCCTATTAAGAACATAATAAACAGTGGAATTTTAAGTATAAGTGATTTCCTTCTGTAATTTCCAGTATGACTTACCTGGTCATTTTCCGCTAGGATTGTAATTGAAAACGAATAATAAATATTGGTTTCCGAAAAAAGTCGGAAGAGAATGTGTTTCTACCTATGTGTGCCTCTTTCCAAATATTGCCTTGTGGATGAAAAAAAAATCACTGAACAAGAAATCTGTGTGGTCGATGGGTTTTTGCAGTCAGTCTAGTTTTCGATCTTGCATTGCTAATTAATTATCATATGTTCACTAACGCACACTACAAGTGTGAACGACAACATGAACGCTATGAATGACTTTCTCGTAGATCGACAAAGCGAATCGCTCTTTGGGAAATGGTGAGGGTGAAGGCGGGTGTACGTAGTTGCCCAGTTGCGATGCAAAGCTTATCACACCATTGCCAGAGCCATCCTGCCTGGTACGGAACTCAACGTTTCCATCCGGAAAAGCAGTGAAAAATAAACCTACGGCATGAATCTCTAATGCCACGGTAAAAAAACAGTTACAAAGTGGAGACTCTCTTTATGGTTGCTGCGCAGGATATAAGTGAATTTTAAGATCCTAGTAGGGATGTCTTGGCTCTTAAAGGGAAAAATCACGCCCAGCCGTCAGTGTACCAGTTAAGTGAAAAGCATGCAAGAAATAAAACGATTCTTACTGAGTGTTCGTTATTAACAAATCGAGTAAGAATAGAAGAAATATTTTTACGGGAGCTCATCCCTATCACTATTTCTTCACTCGGTTTTAGCATCTAGTGTATAGAACTCTTCAAACCGACCTTCCATTTGCAAGCTTGCTATCGTCGCCTCATATCATCGTCATTCAGTCGCATATGAATCCACACATCATCGCCATTCAGTCGCATATGTGGTTCTTAACACGGCTCTTTCAGACCTCTACCGCCTAAAATCACATTCATCGTTGAACACGAAAATAGTACAGATAGAAGAGCATTTGAGGTGCATCAAGTGGCTCACTATCAGGTGCGTGCCTTTTGAGTATGAATGACAGAAAAATCACATTCGAAAACTCGTAGAATTTTTATAAATACCCGATTTGGTCATCTACTGGAATGTTAAGTTTGTCAGCTTCTTTTCCACAAATGCACTTAACCCCAACGCCCTCAGCCTGCAATTAGAACCGCAAGAAATTGACCATGAGCAGCATAGAGGGCGGTTTGTTTGTCAGCATCTAATAAGTTTCCAATTTTAAAGAGCAAGTCGATGAAATTTGATGGATTATATTGTATATACATCACACGCAATAGTCGACATTGTACGGCGTCAAGTAGGCCAGTGATATTTGTGGCCTCCTGTCAAAATCATCGACCAATCGAGAATAATGATTTCTGATTGGGCTTCCCGCCAATGGCCAAGGGTCTCAAATTAACCGAACCGCGCTATTGGTGTCAAATTACTCACATTCATAGTAACGACTCGAGAAATCTACACTGTTAAATGGAAGAAATGATTTGACCACGATCGCTTCTCGAACACCATCCTAAATTGCCTCACCGCTGAAAAAATATGCCACATGTCAGAAGTTGCCTTATGCTGAACCAGGTGCTGCCTCCAGTACGACGATTGGTAATGTGGTCATCAATGGTGTTCTGGGTAATTGCGCCTTTCCGTTAACCTGTTATTAACGGATACACATATCAAATCGCTATGTTTTCATATAATTTCTGATATATGGAGCATCTTTGTGAAGTTCACAACCATCACAGCTAGAACCCTCAGTGTTGTCGTCCACTTAGGCTCATGACTGACTTAAGTTATGTAAATAGCACTCAAATCGAAAGTTATGTATTATCTCTACGATGCAGAACTCAAGATGCTAGGAGCAATGTCAAACAGTTTGGCGACGAGAAAAAATGGTTATGAAGGTTAGCGAAGAAAACCTCAGTTATACGGAAAAAGCACACCAAATACCAAACCCACATCCATCTCAATGGTATCATATCCATTTTATCTAAAATTTGAAATACAGCGCATCAAATCGGCCAAAGACTGCTACAGAACCCCACAACGATAAATCAGGGAAACGTCAGCTACCAGCAATTATAAGGCAAGAGGAATATAGAGGCGATTCTTTATCTCGCAGAAAATGTTCTCCAGCTGTAATAATGTTGAGCTGTTCACACTGTCTTTCCTGTGAAAACTTTCTATTCTTATCAGATGAAGATCGGTGTAAGCAATACTATTTCCACCCGATGAATCTTATGTGCGAGCGAACTTTCTTTTACAATCTTTATATCCGTTCGATCGGATGTAGCTCTGCTCTATCAGACTGTATTAAATGAGAAACGTTCTAGTCTTGTCGAGAAGTAGTTTCACTCTTTCCTATTAATAAATCAATTCACATTAGAGTCTCCACTGTATCAAGGGCATGTATCTCTTTCCTTTACACTGAATTTGTTAGCATAATTAGGGTAGTGTATTCTTTATTTCGTTATTATTCTTCCCTCTATGTTGTCAATGTTGTATTGAGTGTCTATGGAAAGGTATAACTGACAATGATGGAAAATGGCAGTGCTGAAACAACACATATTCACCAGCTAACCAGTCCTCGAAACCGATTTTTTCTGTATGTTCATATAAGAGAAACATGAAATTCGTCAGATCAACCCAGAATGAAGCTTGACAGATGTTTGTACTACCTAACTAGTCTATTAACGGTATATGTACGATGAGATAAAAACTATTCAGCTAACTACTTTACAAACTGAGCAAATTCTTCGAAACCGACTTTCCTTGAACCTCGGTGTGCTTAATCAATACGTATTTTTTCCTTGATGAGCTTACACGAGGTTGATAATAATATTTATTATCGGCTAACGTTTCGACGTCTTCGTCTTCATCAGAGCCGATGATCCGAGTCGATGGTCCACGCTTGTTATTCGTCTCGATGTGGCGGCTTCGCCTTCGTGTCGAGTCAGGTCTTCCTCAGCGGTCCATCTCCTCGAATGAGGCACTCATTCAGTGATGCCCTTTTATACACGATGCTGATGGTAGATATAATGATAATGTCCGTTTTTAACTACTTGTTTTTCTTCCGGACATATAAAAAAATACAAAAAAATACATATTGAGCAAATTCTGTTAGAATAAGTTAAATAGGATGTATTTACTATCTATCTGCCAAATGCTTTAGTATTTCAATGTTTCTGGCTTACAAAAGTTTAACATATCAAGCAGTAATAGAGATAATAGTAATAGTAATAGCAGTAAATAACGCTCATAAACAGTTGTAAAATTTAATTTGTTATTATACTTACATCCTCCTAGCGGTTTGTGGCGGTGAGTGGGGCAGGGAGATTCTTCGCCCTGGCAGAGTCTCCCAAGCTGATGAGAAGTCCGACGTTTCCATTAGGAAGCCAAGTTAAGAGTAAATCAATACCAGGAACCGTCGCTATCCTGGTACCAAACTAGTCGTATGGTAGCAAGTCTCCCTCTGATCCGCAAGGGTGGCGATTACCAGGGGTAGTGACGACCTGAAGCATAGTTTGGCTTAGCTCATCTGGGACTCCAGGGAACCACATTAGCTAAACCAGCAGAAATTCGAAAAAATGGATATATGCTGGAGCCCGAACAACTAGTGAGGACGGACCGCTTAAGTAGTACTAAGTAGTAGTATTACGTAGTATTACGTAGTAGTATTAAGTAGTATTACGCTTACATATCTCGAAAGACAAAAATTTTTTCAAAAAAAAAAGTGCAAAGCACACTGTAATGTTATACAATGAGCTCCGATGTTAAGCAACTTAAACGCATCCAAAAAACCTTTAATAGAGTTCAGTTGCTGAATATGTTAACATTGCCAGTGTTTGACCACTGTCTCTGCAAATAGTATAATTTCTCGAAATATGTGACAACGTCGGATCGTGCCAACCATACTTGTTTGCATTCCTTTATTGTCAACATAACGATTTTTGTGATTTACCCTAAAGCACCCTAATCATGGTTAAGTAGAGTATTGCAGTAAATCTCTACCAGGTTATCATTGTTGTGCTTGTTCATTATCAGTGAGAATATCATGTGGTCGCTTATATTTATGACCCATACGCCAGCATCCTACTCCGTCTTCCACACGAGTAAGCAGCCACTAAACTGGACTGCATTCTTGGAAAGAAAAACACCTGCCTTTGAGTTGTTATGTAGTTCTTTCTTATCGATTACTAACACTATCAATCCTATCAATCATTTCACTCATATCAAACTTATCGATTATAATTACAAAGCACCACTTACGCACACTTATAACGAGGTGTACTAAGGATTGTATTAAATTGGAGTTTGAGAAAAAAATAATAAATGATACTATAATAGTAATAATACTATAAAAATAATACTTAGTATTATTAACAGTTGCTCTATCAACTCATTTTTAGTCATTCCGAGCCTTGAAATTTTCTTATTAATTCTTTGTTCTGGTTTCTTTTTGGTGGTTTTCTTCGTAGAAGGAAGAAAATGCAAGCGAGGACGATTTCCACTCAGTTATCTCATAACCTTCTGCATTCCATTAAACTTTCCTTTTAGTCTCGATGAAGTATTGTGAGGTTTTTTTTATTAGTTCTAACGTTTAAAAAAAACGCAAACGAATTCGTTTTTATTTCCACATTTTGATAGGTCCAAGTATTGGCCGACATCCACGCACTTCGCTTGTTCACCGAAGGTTGTTATGTTTGATCATGTATGTCATCACAAAAGCTCAGGGAAATATTTATGAAATCAAATCTTCTAATAGTCGATAACGATATCCTGTGTAATTCCATAAAGAGCGGCAACAAGATGAATTCGTTTTCCCTTTCTCTTACTTGGAACTAGGAGAGTTATACAAATGGCTCATCGTTATGTTACTGTTTGGATAATCCACTATCGATTTTTCATTCGTCCCATTCCTATTGCTGTCAATGAATCGATTCCGAGCGTACTTCTATAATATAGCTATGCAGTTGTACACATTTATCGCCCATTTAGAGCCATTTCTTTCTTGAAAGCCTTTCTTTTTTCGTTTCGTGTCATACCGGAAATCGTGATTGAAAGTGAATTTTGTCTTTTCTAACAGTGACCTTCGTAAAAACACACCACGTTTTTCAATGGTTTAATCAGCTAACTGACAAGAGATGTGAATTTCTATGAGAATCTTTCCGCTACTGGTCACCACCAACGATGGTAGGTTTCATTCTGTAAAACTAAATGAATTCATCTTCTTTGTTGTAGACGGCGTAACTATTATTCCACTTGATACGATCACTCCAGAGAAAATCGAAATATTCATCGAATATTTTTTTTTGTTCTGGTTTTGTATAGATAGCTGGCTATCAAATCATCCATAAATCGAAATTATCGATCGATTTTTCTTCACTGGAAAGAATAACAGGCCATGAGAGGGTTGGTGTTGTGGGCAGGGATTTTGGGCGAAAACTGGCGACAGTTGATATGAGCCGGCTCATTTTTTTTCCTAGAAATAACTTTCTTTCACTGATGAGGAATTAAAGGCCGTGTGATGTAATCTTTAAGAAGAGAAATTTCGTCTGTATTGCTTTTCGATCTTTGTTTCTAATCGAACTTCGTCTGAAACAATTATCACTGTAGTCGATTTTATACGAAATCATAATATGTCCAGAAAGTAGACATCCCTATCTATTATGTTCTTTATTTCCAGCAATATGTATGTCTACGCATATATATATATATATATATATATTACTATACTATACTATATGCTATATATACTGTATATGTATATATATATACTACCACAAAATTGCTTTTAGTTACCGATTTCAAGTATTACTGACTTTTTTACTTTTCTTATAATACAATACATACTAAAGGATTACTTATAACCATAAGGGAACTATGCGCCAATATTGTTAAGAGAACAATTGAATCCAATTAAGATTTTATTTGCAATATTTTCTGATGTGTTCCACCACGGATGCTCCTCTAATCATCAAATTACTCGTACAGGCATTATCACAATGTTCTCATTCCTATTAGGCTTCAGGCTTGCTCAATAGACCCGAAGTATGATCGTCTTAGTCTTATTGTGGACGAGGTTTCGGGGGACATTGCGATTGCTTTTCCAGACCTCTACATCTTCAGCCATTACCGCTGTTCTTCTCCTTTAAATATAATGTTTCATCACAGTCTTGAAACATCTTGCAAATTCAGACTTGGGTTGACTATTTTCGAAGGATCGTGCGATTCTTGAAGCATAAGCTCGAGTGTTTCTAGCGGTAGACGTCCATCGTAACTTTCTAACTCTCGGCTTTCTTACTACTAGCATGACTGTATTGAATATTTTCGGTTGTATTCTTCATAAATAGTGTCGATTACCTTATTTTCGCACCGACTGTTGATCTGGAGAATTTTTAATTCACGCTGATGTCTGTGCCACTAAATCGTACTATACTGCCACTCATCATTCGCATTTCATTTAAATTCATGCACTTCGACGTTGACTTCCCCAGGCGTTCCAGTCCGTCGAATTTCGGTGTTCATGTAGTCATGGATGACGGCTCTGTACAATGTATGATTTTCTGTGTTATAGAATTTTTCCGTGTTTCTAGCGAACATCTTCCCCATCGTCTTTGTAGTCTTGATATTGGGACGTTGACGAAGATTGTGAAAACCATCTACCTGATCCTGGTAGTCAGTTGTTCAGAAGAATCAATGTTCATGGCCAACGAAGGATTCCAATAATATATAATAATGCATGCGCGCTTGTAAATGCACATCGTCACCTTGGTCATCACAGATTTAACAACCTTAGAATGGATCTGAGATTTTAGCGGCCTCTCTGTACTTGGTCCAGCCAGTCTTGTCGTATTGAGAAGTTTTTCGAAGTCAACGAACTACCTCGTTTGCTCCACGTAGCCTCGAGGTCTACCGGCTGGTTAATCCTCGGTGAGTGAATCCATTGGAGTCATGCATAAGAAGTACACAAATAAGGAAGAATTCGCGAAATTCCCACGAACATCGGACCAATGAGTCCTGCCGCAGTAAAATCCGTATGCGTGCAAAGCACCCACACATGTTCGCCTTAATACTCTTCAGTGTTTACGGAAGTACTCGTCAATCCTGTTCGACGGAAACACTTGTGGGATCACAAGATGCACTTGCATTTAGACGAAGGCACATGGTCGCTTATGGTCCTTGTTTCACTCCCTGTTCACTTTCTGGAGACGTTTAACGTCGGCTAGACTGCTGAGTGTATTCCACATCAAGGAATTTCTGACAACGTTATTTTAAAATCATTTCCACTCTAACTATCCACCAAGAAATTTCAGAATTCCACGAATCCAACTCTGTGGTGAAAATATCTTCGTAGCTTTTAGCTAAATGAAGGCTAGCCCATCAATTATTCTACTCATGAGAAAGAAATAACTACCGTTTGTGACAAATGAGCCATCCCATATTTTGTTCGCATAGCATTTAAAGTTGGAAGCAAACTTATTCAATAGTTTTTTAAAAAGGTGAATGGTGTCGTTCGACATTTCTATATAGAAAGAGGTTCATTATGAAGCCATCGAGTGAGAGTGTTTTAACGATTTATTTCAGGCATAGTAGAAAAGTGCCAATTCTTTATGCCAATGGCTTAAAACCATATAACATTAGAAAGAAATGTTGCAACGGGAAATACTATATCAGTTTAATAAGTGCTTATAGGGAAATCGAGTTTCCATGGATGACTGACATGTTTAAAAGACGCTAACTGCTATAATTATAGACGATATAGCTAAATGTGACTGCATTTTCAGAGCTTCATCCAAGAGGAGGATAGCGAGCGCCAACCACTTCTCATAGAGTCAAATCCGGGTAAGATTTATTGTGAATAAATGCCAGCCATTTTTTTAAAATTTTACAAAAAATTGTCACAGAGGTGCGCGCAGTTTTTAGATACTGAATAGAATGATAGTTGATAGAGCCAAGCACGGCTAGCTGGCTCAAAATAGAATCAATCATGTCTCGCGAATTCTTTGATGGAATTATTTTGCTACGTACTTCACGCAAAAATTAGTTTCAGATTCCTATCATTCTCTAGTGAACGGCGATATGGGTCAAGACAAACACGTACGCACCCTTAATACGGGGGATGCAGTGCTTCATTTACACGCCTACAAGTTACCGCTTGCTAAAACGGTACGCTGTACAGGAATTGTCGTTATTTTTTCAAATAAAAGTTGGCTCTTTTATAATTTTATTGCTCACCTGCGTGATGGAGTTCAGACTGATTAGTCACGCCACTGTCTTTAATGAAGAGGCAAGTGAGTTTAGAGGGCGAGCTTCTTTGTTTACTACCTTGTTTGGAGAACGCGACATACTACCCTGTGAGAAGATTTAGTTCACAACGGTTAAGTTCTATTGACTGTTTATAGGTGCGTGCTCTATAGAAGTATTTAAAATAAACGAAGTCATACGATATGCTTTTGTGTCCCTCAAACGTGCGAAGCCCTCTGGGCAGCTCTAATACGCTGCGATGATGGATGAAGCTTAGTCGTGCTCGCTTTAGTCCTCCGACAATTAAAAAGGTTTCAACTGATACACTTGGAACATTCTCATAGCTTTGTTGAGTTGAGCTTTTTGGGAGGCTTGTCTGGTTTTTGAACAGTTTCTTCTCTAATACTTTTATCGTTAAATGATCTGTCAGACATTCGTAAGTGGAACCGCTGTGTCCTCTACTACCATAATTTAACGCATTGTGATGAAGAGACAGGACTGCCACGTTTTTGTTCCGCCAAAGATGATTGGACACATTTTTTACCGGGGTGCTTCTTCCATTTACTCAATTTATAAAGCAGCTATTTGTCAAGTTGTTTGATCTTCGTTTCAAAGTTGGACTAAGGAGTTCATAAATTGCTATTTTGCTGAAAGGTAATTCTTCAGTACACAAAGTGTCGAATTATTAGGTGCACCGGTAACTAACATACGATTTCAACCTTAATATTTAAAGGCTACACGCTTTTGCCAACATGAAGCAAGCGTATTTATTCCTGCTGCGTAAAACTCCGGAATTTTGGAGTCGTCAGAGAGACCTCGGGTTTCAATTTCGTTTCCGGAGCATTTCATCTACTGGAAGTTGTTTAGATGTTTGAAGAAGTAGCAGTCGAAAGGCAACAGTACAGATGAATGTTATGAATGAGACACAGTCTCGTAGTCCTGCTCGTTCAACGTTTGAATCCTCAGCAGTACTATGTCTGCCTCTATGTTGTCATAAAGAAGAATGTCGTTCAATATGTACGGTAATCACGTGTAGAGCTTCTTCGGTTTTACAACTTTTTAGATGTTCCGAGGCAGTTGAATTGCTTACACTGAGTTCTTCCGCAGTTTGTCAACCAGGTGCATATCTATTTCCTTCGAACAAAGCCTTAATTTCATTGTGCTTATTAGCATAACACGTCCTTGATCTTCTTCATCGTAAACGACGAACTTTCCCCAGTGGAGTTTTCCAAGCGAGTACTTGCACCTGTTCGTTCGTTAACACTTCCTCGATCCCACACCTCATTAACGTTTTGAGCTTTTTGGACTATTCTACCTCCAACTTTTGAATTCGTATAAATAGATTTCTAAAAACGCAGTTTATATTATAACATGGGACAAAGTACATAAAATGAGCTTAGCAGTAATATGTAGTAGTACAGCGCTCGAAATAAAGAAACTGCTACTAAAACATACACGAGAAAAATGACATCACAAATCG
Organism: Angiostrongylus cantonensis; assembly: GCA_009735665.1. NCBI lineage: Eukaryota > Metazoa > Nematoda > Chromadorea > Rhabditida > Metastrongylidae > Angiostrongylus > Angiostrongylus cantonensis. The sequence continues at coordinate 700,449 of MQTX01000233.1, read as the reverse complement.
GACATCAATTTTCGAGGAACCTAATAATACCTTTAAATCTGCTTTAATTAACGTTAATTAACCAACGGCAGCGTTTGCCCTCGATCTTCTTCATCTAAAAACTCTTTATCAGCAGAGTTTTGAAACTAGCATGGTCTCATGCAAATATTATCAGTTCACGGACAAAATTTGAGATTTGTACTGTACATGGCTTCTTTTGTATTAGACCAAATTTTGAATCCGTACAAAAATTTTCCATTGGCTTCATTAAGTAAAAAGTCTACAAGTGGCGCTATGCGAATTCACTACCACTCAGATTGCTCAGCTTTACCAGACAGCGTGATAAGTATCACCTTTCTCAGTGGTGCATCTCATTGTTACTGGCTTTTTTAGATACACATATAATCCACCTGTCAGGGCATAGGTTTATAATTAGCCGTGACTTTTGGTATCCATCTTGTCTGGAAATCCAAAAGTAAAACTTTTGCTTAACCGAACTAGCTGACTGTACTGCACGAATATTTCCCCACAACAACTCCAATCCTGAAACACAACTCTATTACTCCATCTATAGACAGGCGAAGTAATTTTACGAAGATTAGAAAAGATGGTATCATTAAAATGACTGCGGCCTTATGATCTTATCTCTTTGAAACATCAGGAAGTATTTCTAAGTTTTTTAGAACGGTGTTTATTAGGAAGAAATTTTCTACACTAACCATCTATTCGTGGTTAGCGTGATTCACATGCAGGTGCATAAAATAGTTGTATAACGGGAGGTGGGCACGCAGTGAAGCTGTATATTTCTATAGTGTAAGCTTGATGCGTTCAGATCATAGTGGTAAATTTTTCAATTTATTTGTATAATTTTTTGTAGCTCATTTACTATGCACTGACAATTTGTACACTGGGGATTTTACGACTGATATTGCATTGGCGACGAAGTTGGTACATCAAGCTGAGAGCGTCAGAATGCTCACATAAAGACGCACAGTTCGTTAATGTGATGTACGTTGTCTTTTTTTTTTTTAAAGATAGACTTCATTGATGGTTATAAAGCGTATACTCTTATAGCGTGTATAGATTGTCTGATAACAAACCGAACTGCTCAGCTGATATTCAGTGGACAGCGTTCCAACGTTAAACTAACATTATTCGAACAATATTAACTTTTTATTTGCTGCCTATTACAATTTTTCACGGCAGCTTACTATGTGGAATACAACCACAGTGATGCTGAGATATTTGGAAAACTCGGCACCGCTGGTGTGTGCGATGGGGAACGAACGCGCTATTACCCTTTTCAGGAGCTACCGTGTTCACCACCACACCATATGGGTCTTTCGTTTCGCCTGTCCCTCTGTCGTAGTGAACGCATTACCCCAGAAAGGGTAATGCTACATTCGTTCCCCACCGCAGACACCTTCGGTCCCGCGTTTTGCAAATATCTCAGCATCATTGTGGTTGTATTCCAAATAGTATATATAAAAGAGATTAAAATGCCATGAAAAATTGTAGTAGGCAACAAGTAAAAAGTTAATATTGTGGTTTCAACTACAACCTCAGCTTAATTCGTTTCAATGCCGATTTGGGCTCCCGAAATTAATGCCGTTGACGGGTGATTGCTGATGGCACTCACTGATCGATAGAACTAACTGAGAGACAGGCGAAACGAAGGAGCCGCATGGTGTGGTGGTGAACGAGTTAGCCCCCGAAAACCGTAGTAGCTCGTTCATTTTCCAGCGCAGGCACTTGCGGTCCGGAGTTTTGCAAATTTTACATGAATATTCGACTATAAACGACCAAGTGCATGTCTAACTTAACCTAGATTTAAAAAAAATGAATGGGTATTTCAGCGATGAACATGGTGTCGAGTCATTTCGACCTATTCGCATCCAAGCATCTAAGGCTAATTTGTCGCTCGTTCTTCCTACGGTAATAATACAACTTAGTAAGAAATTGTTAACAAATACTATTATCACAGTTCACATGATGTTCCTATGCGGCAAAAGTGTTAGTTATAGGGGGATAAGTCCGTACTCACATTCTCCAAAAGTGGAGAATATATTTGGTTTTATCTCTAAGATTCCTTACATTCTTCTATGCTTGCACTTCTCATAGTTTAGTAACGAAACCTAGATATTTTACAGGACAATGAAACCATACAAAAAGTAGATTCCATGCGATATTTTACCTTTCGGAAATTGAAATACGTTTGGCTACCAGCCTCAGAGGACTGGGTGTCACCAGCCGATCTTGTTAAAAACGTAGGTGACAGTGTTTAGGTTTTTTTTTTTTGGAAAAAATGAAACTACAGGGAAGGCTGAAGTTCGTGAAGGTTATCTGAGAGTTATACATCTATTCACGATTGTTTCAACGTGAGATGTATTCTCTTGTTCAATCTGTCGTATACATCCGCTATTGTTTCCATCTTATATTTACATCATTTAAGCTTTTCACGTTAAATTCACTAGGATTTTGCTTGATTCCTCATGAAGATCAATAACGGCATTTCATTTCAGGTACCGCTGAACTATTTTCACTCAGCAATAGAATTAGATACAGGTCTTTCTGAAGACGATGTTACCAGTCGACGAGAAATCTGTGGGAAAAATTTGATAGATGTTAAGCTAAAGCCCATTCTTGCTTTGCTTTTTAAGGAAGCTATCTCACCTTTTTATATTTTCCAGATTTTCAGGTAAGAAGAATTATTTTATTTCTGGACTTTTCTTCAATATGTCTTCAAATGATTTCCATCGATTTTGAATAGAAAAGTGTTTCAGTGTTATAATTTGGTTCAACGACCATTACGAGTATTACGCTTCGATTATTATTATTATGTCTGTGACGTCCATTGTAATAGACGTTTATCAGACGAGGTTTGTATTCTAAACTGCACAGTTTGCTTATTATCGGTGCTAAACAGCGGTGATGAAGTATAAAGTGTGAGTACTGATCATTGCACCTCGGCAATCAATACACATACATTGTGCTACGTCACGCAGCACTTATATGGAGCGTAGGTGTTGTTTTTCTTCTTTAAGGTAACGTAGTGAACAATACCTCACTTTATAGGAGTCAAGAAAAAAGGTTACGGTCGATGGTTCACTCGTCTGGCGAAGTAAAAGTGTTACGAGAAGGAATCGTTAAAAAAATTAGCACTGACGAGGTTACTTCTTATGATTTGTGCATAATTATATAATGAAGACATTCCTTCACTTTGCCATGTTTTCCACCCTTTTTTTCACTGATGTAGCATGTCGAGTTTTCATCCTTAGACAAATTTTTGAAAACCCGCGTTGCCTTTTCAACATTTTGATATGATAAGAAGACAGCAGTAGTAGTGTTTGTTTCGATCTATTATAGTTGGTACCGGGTGACATATTTTTTGTGCCGGCTAATGGTGGTGTAATCCACTGCGATGCGATATTAATGACTGGAACAGCGATCGTGAACGAGAGTATGTTGACAGGAGAGTCTGTCCCCGTCACAAAGGTGATGTCACCATAGCATGACATGACATGGCTGACTGTCATATCACTTTACTTGATCCATCAACAGTAGATTTTCGTGATCAGTGAATATTGCAGGTAGCATTGACTCAAACGCATGATGATGATGAAGAGTATAAGCGACTATCCATTGAAAAACACTCAAAACATATCTTATTCTGTGGTACGCATATTTTACAAACACGATTTTATCAGGGAAAGAAAGTCAAGGTAGGCTTGTTGTGATGCCATTACATTTAGAGCTCGTGTTTTAGCTCAAAATGAAATACCAGCAACACTTTTCGTCCTTGTACCGAAGGTCTTGTTACCTCTTAACATCATCTGCTCGGTTTATTTCTCTCGTGTCATTGAAACTGCTCTCCCCGCATTCATCATTCAAATTCGGCAATCTCGGTGTTTTTGGCTACGTTTACAATACAGTTAAGCGTTATTAGTGGCAAGCATCTGATACGTTATCTATCTATGAGGGTTCGAAGACTCGCTTCAGATTTTGACTTTGGCGGTAATAAAAGCAGCACTTATAAGAGTGGTAAGAGCAACGCACACTGGTATCGGAAGGCCATTCCTAAAACGGCAACAGTTGTTAATCTTACCATCTTAGATAGATAGTTCGTTCACACATGCTATGTAGACTCCAGCACTTCCTTCATTTAATTCGTTGTCTTGCAGCCATCATCTATGGAACTAATCGGATTCATGTCCTAGATCAGTTGCGACTTTATGATTTGTCGTTTTCTATCCTTAAGTGATGTGAGTGACTGAACCTGATTATTCCTAAAATTCGTGGATAGCATTGTTAGTAGTTTAAAAGTCTCAATCACAAACAGTCGACGGCCTTTGTGTAGTGGAGAGACGTTTACTGCTTTTCAACAATTCTTCCATGCGTGCAGAAATTCTTGTGATTATCGAGTACGGTGTAACTTCGGGAAACAATCTTCTGTTCTTCTCCTGGATACCTTTGTGAATTGTTCCGGAATATTATCCATGCCTACTGGCTCCTCGTTCAACTAAATTACATTTCCAGTGTTTTAAACTTTTCAAGTTTTTTTTTGAAAGTTTTCATGTATGGCACGGCTTAGTGGCCAGTCTATGCTCGATTTTCCTGAAGAAACATCAAGCTGCATGCTTCATTTATCTACGTAGTGCCGAGCTTCGGCAAACAGTTCGATACGCTAAGAATGGTGTTCAAGGCGATCGTACTCAGAACGGGGTATTCTACACTCAAAGGGCAGCTTGTTCGATCAATAATGTATCCGAAACCAGTCGATTTTCGATTCACGAAGGATCTCTTCAAGGTTGGTCGATGAAAGAAAGTTTTCACATTACCCTTTGACTTTTCTTTCTGATCCGTAGTTTTCTTTATTTACATCAAGCACAAGTGATATAATAGAAAATCTTGCGTTTTAGTTTGTTGCATTCCTCTTCTTTATTGCTTTGTTTGGTTTCATCTACACAGTTATAATAATGATAGAAAAGGAACAGTCCATTAGAGATATCATCATACGATCTTTGGACATTATCACCATCGTTGTTCCACCGGCTTTACCAGGTTTGACTACTTTACATTATGTGTTTTCCAACGACAAGAATCATTCAACACTAGAGCCACGCAGCATTTCGACATTTCTACTCGCATACTCGGATTTAGGTACACCAGCATCACAAATTAATTGTTTTCAAATGTATAACTAGTGGTGTAAAGTTTATTGCAATCTACACGGGAGATGACTGAGTGATGAAGACATACGAAAGCCAAGGTCCCCGGACTCCAAGTAGAAAAACTAGTCTTATGAACAAAGAGCTGCCTTAGTGTGCAACACAATGGATGTGGTAACGAACGATGTTGAGCGGTGAGGCAGCCGGTAATGTGGAATGGAATTTCGGCTTCCAATGGATCCAGTTGATGCTAAACCAAATTTTGAAAAACCGTGATCACTGTTTTCTTTATGAACAGAAACAACGTTTTTACGATACTTATTTATTCGCAATAGCTTACGTTTCGACGGATTTCGCCTTCTTCGAAGCATGGAAGGATCAAATTAACATGAAATCTTCTCACCCAAACACTGCCATAACTTCAACAGATGAAGCTCAATGCTTGAATTTCGTTCGCATGTTAAACGATTTCTTTCAGGCATTCATCGTTTTTCGTTGAAGTTTTGCAGACAATGTGGCAAAAGAAGGAATTCCTGAAACTGGCACGAAAAATAGTCCTTTTCAATGGCTACAATGCCGCAGACCCTCGAGATAGGTTAAGAGGAAAAACTACGCTCAGAAAAGATAATTCGTGCAAGTGTAGAGACCCGTTTACCTTGCCCTTCATTTCTAGCGGAATAAGTACAGCTATAAAAATTGCTTAAGAAGGGATTCGGTAACAGTGATCACACTCCAGGATGTCAGCTGGTTCGAAACTGTATGACCGTTATTGCACATGACGAAACCGTATAATATATTAGGTCGAATATGTTGACGAAACGACTGTGCAACTCTGCGTCCGTATAAAAAGTCACCTAGTTGGGATTTTTAAAGTCAAACAGAAGACGCGGTACGTAAAAGGCACGAGCATATTAACAAATAAGATTTCCAATCTAATGTCACTATGCTTGCACAAGAATCAACAGCAGCAGCTCACGAAACAAAACTCTTAAAGCGCTTTAGGTAAATCCTAAAAACCCAAAATTAAACAGCCAGGAGGAGTCGTTTGTGATCACGCACGACCTCGCGCCATAGCCTTCTTTCTGACCTGATCCATGCACATCCCTGACCCATGTAAGACTTTGCGCGCCTGATCTTCATCCAGTGTTATGCAAAATACAACCACAGCGATGTTGAGATAAATGCGAAATTCCGGGCCGCAGGTGTAGTAGGGAATGAACCTATTTATCGATCAGTGCTGTCGACAATCACCCAACAACGGGATTGATCTGGGGAGCCCACATCAGAAGACAAACAGAGACAGGTGAAACGAAAGAACCGCTTGGTGTGGTGGTGAGGGCGTTAGTTAGCTCTGGAAAGGGTAATAACGCGTTCGTTTCCCATCGGAGACACCTGCAGTTCGAAGCTTTGCATATATCTCGGCATCGTTGTGGTTGTAAACGATGAGTGCTTAAAAGAAATTGTTTGAGATGCAAATGAAAATTTATGTGCTGAGTTTTTACATTTGGGTTATAAAAGTATTTGGCTTAACAGATCGTGTATCAGCTTAACATTTCCATGCTCCAAAGAAAACCGAGCCGCCAAAACGCCATCTATTTTGAATAGATGGGATAATAAGGATCTAATGTCTGCTCATATAGAGAGCAGTAAATTATTAATCACTGCTGAGGTTGACGAGTGTGGCATAGTAATCGGGGGCGCTCTAGAAGACACATGGGATCCATTCCCACGTCCAAGGCCCATCAAGCCTTCCATCCCTCTGGGGTCGATAAATCAGTACCAGACTTGTCTTAGAGAATAGCAGCACTGCGCATTCAGTCATCTCCAACATTACTTAGTGAAGTCGAATGCATGGCGCTTTTCTCAGGGCTTGATCAACACAGAGAGCTTTATCTTTGTTTTATTACTGAGATTAACAGAAAATCAGTCTTGGGATTTGCTTCGTGAAATTATTGACTATTTGACTAGCGTAGGTGTACTTCCAGTGCTCTATAACGCAAAGTTAACTAATATATTTATATTTAAATATTAGGATAATATTTAGATTTTTAAGGAGAAGTAAAAAATGTCAAAAGTCAAATGAAAGGAGAGTAAAGTTCAGTTTTAGCAATGTAATTTCAACTGTTATAGCTGCAATGTCTGTCGGTATTATAAACTCTAATCTACGACTTCGGAAAAAGGAGATATTCTGTATTTCACCATCTACAATCAACACATGTGGTGCGGTTAATGTGGTTAGTTGCCAGTGAAATTACATTCTTAAAAAGATTCTCCATTGAAAAAATATAGATATTTCCAAATTGAATACAATGTCGAACCTTTGTATTTTAGAGATTGATTTGGGGATCCGGTGCTAAATTTAGTTTTCTTCTCTCCACTTTTCGCTCTGTATACAGCGAAAAGCAGTTTTTTATATATATTGATAAATATATCGTGGAAATAAATAGTAAAAATTGATTTTGCATGGATGTATGTAGGGCTGTGGAAAGAGGTGGTCTACAATATGCACGTGGTCATTGGTTGAATCCCGATTGAGTCGGTTTTCGGCACCAGTGGAAAACTCGGCGTACGAACTGTACGAATTTGCTAAGTGGGACTCTTTGATTTTCCTACAGAACACATTCTCGAGCTTGGGCAACTAAACAGTCTATAGCAACAGTTATGCAATAATAACGGTATTCCAATACCGAAACAATACAGGCGGCAATGTGGTGAGAGTGGTAGTAAGGTAGAGTAAAACAACATGTAGGAGGATGCTTCAGGGAACTGAGGGGTGACTAATGGTCTTGGGGATGGTATACGCTCTGTGATAGGCGGAGTTTTGGTAGAAGGACCTAAAGTTATTGCTTCAAAGGATATTCTAGAAAGTTCTTCTTTTAGTGCAAACTGAGAAAGGTGATTCAAACCATGTTACGATAACTACGAGAACTTGCATCAAACATACGGTATCGCGGAGGCTTTCTTTATGTAAAAGTTCATCAGATAGCAACTGATATATCGGTAGGCATTGCAGCTCACTGCATAAACCAGAAATGGGTTCAGTTACATCTAGCGATACTTAGTGCATGCCTCAGAGACTGTTCAATGCCAGATACTTTTTACCCTTTTTATCCCTTATTGTACTGCACACCCTCCTGAAAGACCAGTATTTACTGTTTCATCACGGCAGGGTTGCTCCTTTGTGCTAACCTGCAGTGTAGAGCAGAGAGTCATTTCTCGAGCGAGGTTTTCGAAACTTTGAATGGATTTAACATTTCCATACTGAAGGCCAGTGACAGGAATCACGGCATCTTCACAACGATTAGCCACTAATTGGAAAGTGACAACCATCTCAGAAAACCCTAATGCGGTTTTCGAGACTGTAACGAAGTAGAGGATTGCTCAACTGGTAAACTACTTCTCAGACAGAGACTGCGCTGGCGCCCTCGCGATTCTTCGTGATTGGTAGAGAGGGACTATTTAAGTATTCAAGTATATGTACACAAAAACAATTGGTCTACTGCGTAGTCATGGGTCGGTCGGTTAACTAAATCGTAGCGATCGTTGCCATCCTGGAAGAAATCTATTCGCTAGGCAGTAGCGCTCTCTCCGGTCGATAATAGTGAACAAATATCAATAGTGAGACCTAAAGATACTTTACTACTACTAGATGCTAGACTTCTACTCAATATGTTAACGACAAAAAAAGTCAACAATTTGTTAAGCTTTAAGCGAATCCCAACCGTATACCACGTATGACGTCTTCAGGGCAGTGAATCAAATGGAAAAATGATATAGCCAGCATGACATTTTATGACGGGCAGCCTAAATGAATAATTATACAAAGTATCGGTGGTGTTGTCTGACCATTCAAAAATCCCATTCATGTGAAGGATCTTGGGCTAGTTTAAACTCGATTTAAAAACAGAAACGTGCTCTGTGAGATGCATGCAGACTCAAATGATACCCTGTGTGTTTTTCCTGCACCAAAACACCTTATACTACGTGTTTACACGTAACCGTATTCATGGGAGTGTGCATGAGTGTGCCATGCATACAAGTGTATTTTAACTTACACATCGGTCATGCGAACAGCTTTCGATTTGACTAGTAAGCACATTCTGCTCTATTCAGAGCCTTCTCTAACAGACTAACTCCTTATCCATGGGAGAATCCTACAAGCGACGGGGAGTGGGTGGGACTACCAGTGATTGCTAAAACCGTAATAATTGAGAATGAGTGAATTCCAATGTGCAGCCATGAGTATAGACACAAATGGATATTTATTAACACATGTTGTTATGACTAGTGGGATTGCAAGTATTACAGGGTGTAGTATCATTTATATAGATATTTCTAGTGTTGTTTCGACAAAACTGGTACACTAACTGAAGATGGTCTTGATTTTCATGCACTTCGTGCCGTAAGACACGCAGGCGAAGAAGCACTACCTACATTCACTGAAGTGTGTTCCCTTCTTACATTAATTTCAGCATTTCTAATTTTTTTTACACTTTGCTTTTCAGGAGAAATCAGAAATGAATCCTGCAGATTTTCCTTCGGACGGCGAGTTGATTACCGCCATTGCTACTTGCCATTCTCTCACTAAGTATACTACCATTTACATAACCTAATTATAAATCCATTAGCTTTTTAACTGAATAGCACTTAGTATTCGTGAACTTTTATTGATGCAGCTTTGTCTAGACATTTAGAATTCATGGTGAATTACATGGCGATCCCCTTGATTTGATTCTCTTCAACAAGACCGGATGGGCGATGGTGGAAACGGTTGATGACAGAGAGGAGAGCGAAATGCAACTCTACGATAACGTCCAGGTACTTTATCTAAGAGGAGTATTTTTTCACAAATTTTACGTTTTTATTGGGTTATGTTATCTATTTTGTTTTTGTTTTCTTTTCTCTTCTTTCACCTTTCTCGTTCACGGTAGTTCTTTTTTATGACAAGAAGGATGGCACTTACAACTACAATATCATTTCCTTCTGAGCTTAAGCTTGTATCTTCCGTACATGTCAAAAGAACTTGAAGAGTAGTGTTGTTTTTTGCAATTGGCTCTGATTAATGATATATAAATATGAATGCGTTGTTTTTTTGTTCAGCAATGGCGAGGTTGTTATGCAGCATATATTTACTTCCATAGAAAAACACAATACAATACAACAGTAACTGACGTTTCGGCAGTGTCGTCTTGTTCAGAGCCAGTAAGTGTATATTGATATACAATTTATTAGGCCAAACACTCACAAAACGACGAAAAACGTTACTCTCTCCGTCGGCCCGTCTACACAATCAATTATGGGTCTAACCTTGTAGGAGAGTGGATTGGTAGACGCGAGATCACCAGCTGATACTAACTTGTGTTTTAATAATTAGGTGTAAAACTGGACATGTTGGTCGATCTACTTTAAAATGCGAAATAATGGATGATTTTAAGCCCACCGTCTTTGTTACTGTGACCCATTCATTGTTAATTCCTGGGTATTGTCCTTTGTGTTCCTCTTCAGACGACAGGCGATAAAGGGTAAAATCGCTCAGTTGTTCCTCCGTTATCTTAATATCTAATTGCCGACGAACTCTCTTCGTTTATCACTAACTGATAGTTTAATGGTCTTTGAATTTATTAATCCACCAATTTCTCGCATACCACATTTTTGCGCAGCCGTGAGGTTATGAATACATTGGCGAAACGGGCAGACCCTTGTGTATCCGTATAAAAGAACACCTAGATGGCAAACAAAAAGTAAGACAAAGTACCTCACTAGGCACGCATAGGATACAAAAGCACAGCGGAGACGATTTTGAAGCTAAAGTCAATATCCTCCCATAGGAGACTAAGACGCCAACGCGCAAACTCTTTGAGGCTTTTCGGATAAATGCCAAAAACCCCACAATGAATAGCAGGGAGGAAGGGATGCCCAGAGGTCACACGCGACCTGGCCCCGTATCTTCGGATCAATATCTGATGTGGGGTGGCGCAGTAATGAACCATATGGGACTATAATCAGCTGTTCAATTCTTCCTCATTGGAAGACATGTAAAAAAGCGATGAGTTTTGCGAGAAGCTGTTGATCATGTAATTGCCATGGAGTTTTTCGACGTTTTGTGAGTGTTATTGAAGCGTTTGGCCTAATAAATTCTATATCAGTGTACCCTTCCAGGCTCTGAAGAAGGCGATGCTGCCGAAACGTCAGCTACTGTTGTATCGTATTGTGTTTTTCTATGGAAGTAAATGTATGCTGTATAACAACCTCGCTATTGCTGAAGAAGAAAACGGTGAATTCCAGTGCCAAGGTTAATAGAAAGTCGATCCTGGGAACTGTATTGATATATAAATATTTTTGTGCTTCAATTTAATGCTTATTGTTTTTAGAAAAGGAAATTCTTTCATCGGACGTGTAAGTGGCTCTAATGAGTTCAATAACGAATAAATAAATAAATTTCTTTCGTTTAGCCTACCCTAGTTAAACCACCTCAAGAACTTCTACGAAACACTAAATTCAATAAGGAGTACAGTGTCATTCGGCAGTTTACCTTCAGGTTTGATGACTCCGTAATACTTTGTTTTATTAATTGAAACTAATCTGACTTCGGCAAACGGTTTTTACTTGTATGATAGTTTTCACGATTTTAAGTTCTTCACTTCAACGAATGTCGGTGATTGTCTCAAATCCTCGTGACGATTCATCTCACGACATGACATTGTTCTGCAAAGGCTCGCCAGAAATGATTCTATCACTCTGTGATCCATCGACTGTTCCAGAAAGCTATTCGGTACTGCCAAGTACTGTTTATTAGACATGAACATTGCCGCGTCCATTAGAAGCAATATTTTTATGCCACCATAGTCATTTGGCTTAACAAGAATTGGTTTCATTTTTTGCTTTTATCGTTTATAGGGCCATTTATTACTTCATTTTTGGGTGAAAATTTGACTCTATGGTTCTATGATGCACTGAGTGGGAAACTGTTTTAATAATTGTCATACTTCTCTATGATGTTCTTTAACAAAAAGTATTTGTGTCCTTTGAGTGCACATGTCAATCTGCTATTCTCGGACCTGGATCTCTCAAGCTCAGTTGGAATTCAGCATTTCCATTCGGAGACTAAGCTATGAATAGTCGATTGATAGGAATCACTGCCGCCCTGGAAACAGAATAGCCATTAGCTGGCAAGTGGCGACGACCTACTAGAGCTTTAACAAGAGTTTCGAGGGGTCAGAAAAGGAAACCTTTTCGAACAAGCAAACTGTCGTTTAAGTGGAAATTATTCTGGGATTAGCACTTTTCTTTTTTTATGGTCTTCGCAAACTGTTCTGATCGCGATTTATGTGTTATACATCTGATCTTCGTTTATTCGCGAAATGACTCCAGCATTTGCTGCCGACATCCACGTCCTTTCTTATTAAGAATCCTATCTTGATTTCTTTTGTACGGTGATATAAGGCGAGGTTATAGACGGGAAATATGACAGCGAATTTCGCATTTTTGTGACAATTGCAGCAGTAAAAACATCAATAAACCAAAACTTATTGACAATTTCGCAAGAAGCTGCTATAAATTTTTATTATCGTTAACATTTCGGCTCATTTACATTCTTCAGAGCGCCAATTATTCGAGTTGAGGGACCCCATCTCTTATTTTTTCTGTTGTGGAGTTTTCGTAGTCGTATAGAATTGAATTCAGTGGAGTGAAGCAGCAAGTGGCAGATGGAAACTGATTGTCAATAACAAGTCCACCATTGTGGTGAACAGTTACTGCAATAAAGCTATTTTTCAATAACTTTGTATAAGTTTATTAATAAATCAAATACAAAGGCAATAACTTTGGATTGCCGAGAATGAGAATCTACAAATCAAGTCTTAAAATGTTTATGGTCTGTGGCCATTTATTCTGTGAGCTTTATTTTTCTGCACCCTCCTAAAGCTCACATATAGATTAATTAGTTAAAGAGCTAAGTTGAATTTTTGGACTATCGAAACAATTAGGATGCGTGTAGCGCAGTGGTTAGAGGCATTCTGCAGTGCAGATGGGTTCGATCCAGCGCCCAGGCTCATCAAGCCTTCCATCCCTCCGAGTAGTCAGATTGGTAGCTGACTTGTCTGGGGACATAGCGGCATTGACTCTATACACCGCTAGACCACCTCAAAGCATTATATAGGTAAGAGATGCATACATGTCGCATCACTAGCGATTGATCATTGCTGAGAGCTTTATCCTTTTTTTTATCCGTTATCGAAATTGTTTGCCTTTTCAGTAGAGTTCAACACATCCCGGAAATTTCAGGCACAAGTGGATCTTTACGCACAACATGGCTACCGCTTGATTGCCGTGGCACGAAAAGCGCTTGAACTGAACTATGCAAAAGCTTCGAAAGTTCCTCGCAATATGGTTTGCTTGTATATTCTTCCATATTTTACGGGACGTAATGTCGTTTTTTATTCCAATGTTTAGGTTGAAAACGATTTGACGCTTTTGGGTCTTGTAGCATTAGAAAACAGAGTAAAATCTGTTACTAAGGGAGTGATTAATCAGCTGAATCGGTAAGTCATCGTTTATCCTCAATGGTGTCAACGTATTGATTGATTAGTGGTGCTTATCAATAGGTGATGCTGAGCACTCATAATTAAATTTTGATTTATTTTGTAAAAAACCTTTCAAACTAAATTCTTTGTATTGGCGAATTCTTTCTTCAATAAGTGAATGTCAATGACAGAAATATTATGCGATTTTATTGATTTCCCTTCATTTATTGCATCATTTGAGAATTAATGTCGGTTTCACAATAAAAAGAGCAGATACTACAGTGGTAGTGATATCCGTCGTTTCGAGCATGGTGCTAGTTCGGCTCCTGACCAACCAAGTCTCTAATCCCGCTGGAGTCGAGAAATTGATACCAAACTTGTCTAGGAAAAGATCACTCTCTGCAATCCAACTGGGAACGCTGCAGCCCAGCCATCGCAGGGCTCCTGAGAGAATTGCTCGACCAGCTTTCTACAACATTCAAGATGCAGTGAAAATCCTCAAGCATGAGCTGAAGCTGCGCGTAAAAACTTGGAAGACCTTCGTGGATGATGGATGCGAGGAAACGAATCAGGTGTGAGAAGTGCTGGGATCCCCGTAGTAGATATGAAGACGAATCGTAAAAATTCAAATTAAAAAAATTTTAGTCGATTTTTTCACGTATGTGTTCTACCTACAGTTTTTCTCTACAGATATTGGACAATTGGAATTGGATTACATATCAGTATAGACCTTATTTTATGAATTTTTGTTCTGTTAAATGAATTCCTATATAAATTGTTCCCTATCGACAAAATTCACAGACTAGAGAGTGAGATGACGGCAGATTCAACAATTTTTAATTGCTTTCATTTCTACTAGTGAAGTTTATTCCGAGTTGAGTTGTGCTATTTTAATGATAGGTGGTGAAGTCCGCTATTGGTTTACAAATAACCTAGTATTATCGTACTAAATTTTTAAGCCATTGCTCATATCGTGGACGAAGAGATACGAGACGTTGAATTTTTCTAACCCGTAGTTCAAAGATTGATGTTCACACAGCGTAAAATCACTGGTGTCGTTTAAGAGCTCACATACGAACAGTGATGGTGACGGGCGATAATCTTCTCACTGCAATGAGTGTAGCTCAAGAGTGTGGAATTATTCGACCCACTAAGACTGCTTATTTAATTGAGCATTGCGACGATGTGGTAGGCGACAAAGGTCGACCGCTTTTAACGCTCAGGCAGGTATGCGCTTGTTGTAGAATAAAATCATAGGGATCTAAAGTTTGTTCGGATTGTTCGGATAGCAAATTCGTATGGTACAAAACGAAAAATCTCATACACATATCATAATGAAACAATAAATAGCCTTTTGTTACTCGACAGTTTTCGGTTGCACAGCCACAGGCATCGATTTGGAACTATGTGCGAGAATCGTTCAACTGTAAAATTGTGCTAGTCCTATTTATCCAAGCGTGGTATTTTAACTCAAGGCTGCACCATGTTCCGAAAAGACAGTTGATGGAGACGCGGTTTCTGTTGAGGTTGGAAAGAAGCATATTCTCGAAAGTTCTTACCAACTTTCAATTTCAGGTGAGTTACGGTTATCAATAAAACTGCGCTGATAAGTCACTATGTTATAGGCCCGACATTTGCCATTGTAACACGTCAGTATCCCGAATTACTGGATAGGCTTGTGAGCGTATGCGATGTTTTTGCAAGGATGTCTCCTGATCAAAAACAGCAATTGATTAACGATCTTCAAAAGGTTGTCCACTATTGTTTCCTTACAGTAGCTTGTTCGCATTTTGCCAATGTATTCGTTGAGCTTAGATTGATTACACTGTCGCGATGTGTGGTGATGGAGCGAACGATTGTGCTGCACTGAAAGCTGCACATGCTGGAATTTCATTATCGGATGCCGAAGCTTCAATTGCGGCACCATTTACGTCAAGAGTAAGATTTTTACTCTAATCGATAATGGTGCATAAACAAAACGTTATTCACAGTTAAAGTTCTTCTTTAATCGTAAATTTATGAGTGGAATGCTTCTGCTAAAGTTTTCCGTACTTCTTTTCCCATTTGTGAATATATTAATAAAAAAAGGATAGAGCTCTCGGCGTTGATCAATCGTTGGAGGTGACTGAATGCATATCTGCCTTTGCAATGACTCTCGGTGGCCTACCGATGTATCGTGCCAGTGCTGCTATCCTCCCAGACAAGTCTGGTACCAATTTGCCGACTCTGGAGGGTTGAAAGGCTTGGTGAGCCATGTGCGCGAGGATCAAATCCCGGTGTGTGTCGCAGTGGCGCCTCCAACCACTACGCCACACCCGTGATTAAGCACTCCTTTTTGCGAAAATTCTGTGGCTGAATAACTTCGACAGAATTCGTATCGTTGAAATCCCTGCGTTTTGCGAGCAATGGCAGTGATATCAAAAAGGTTGTTTGTCCAAGAAGTTTATCAAGAAATGAACTACTAAACATGCATGAAATTCAGAAATATATTCCCATATGGTAATGAAATATTGCAAAGGAAGGGGCTCATATTCTAAACGTAGTTACATAGATTGAAAAGAGGTTTTTTTTACTTAGAAACCCAACTAGAAGGCCAGTAATAAATTAGCTTTGGTATCTCGTGAGTTGCTTGCTGTATACCCTATTGCATTTGACCATCATATAATTCAAAAGAGTTACTCAGGTCGTTTCAACGACCCCCTTTATCCTGAGCAAAAATGACGGGACCGCTGTGGGTAATGGGTGGTGCATATTGCTGTTCAACTACATCACTAGAATATTCTCTCTAAATGGGGTTTGGCACGTCAATTAACAGAGGATCTTGTCCCTTTTCCTTTTCGTCTCCCGTCTCTAAGGTGTACATTAAAAGAAGGTCAATTTTAATATCTGTTAAACGTACAACCTATAGAGCACACGAAGTTGAATTAACAGCATTGTATAGAGTTGGGGAAGATAACCATAAAATTAATAACGAATGGTGCGATCACCGCTGTTTCACAACGAAGATTCACTTGGACCTCAGCCGGGAATACAACTCGTAACCGCGCCCATGAGTGATAGGAAAGGGCCTTTCGTGATAAGAATATTGGGATGAGACCCTTTCTTTATATTTTTCACAATCCAAAATTGCTCCAAATACGCCTTTTATCTCCAAGGAAAAATGATACTACATCCCTGTCACTATTAAGGAACTGTTCCAAAAGTGGAAAGCCCTGCTACTACGTTTCATAGAAATGTATCGCATACAAGTTTCAGAAAATTCTTTCAAGATACAGAATGGTGCGGATATAAAGCGCTGTAATTTATTAAGAAATGATTTGATCGGAAGGATATTTGATGGAATTTTAGCTGGTTTATTTTTGGACGCATTAGTTTAGTTAGTCCAAAACACGATTAACGTCATATTTTGTCATCTTATTAAATTGATGAAGAGGAGGCTTTCAGGCAATTTTTTTCCACATATTTTGTTAAAAGTGGAGGTATCCAATTCTGAAATTTCATTATGGATTTACTTATCTGAAGATCACAAGCATGAAGAACGTAATTAATCAAGACCAGGATATGTCACGGTAAATTTCGTTTGAGCCGTTTGTACCCACATGTGCTCCTTGAGTTCCAGATTACGATATAAAATACTCCTATTAATAGAGAATCTAGTGGGCGTCATTGAGCTGTAAGAGAATGGCAAAAAGGTTCTAGGTAAAGATCGTTCGATCTGCTTATTGAGTTTATTTTAAGAGCTTCCCAGGAAGAATATTATGCGTAATAAAAAAAAATTATATGATCTTCAAATATCTGAAATGCGAAAAAAATCTTGTTAAGTATTACATACGACGGCACATTGCAATTAAAGTTGGAGAAGAGCTGCAATCGACACCGAAAAGCGCTTAATATCGTTGGAATGAACATCACGCTGAAATGCTTCCCAACGAAAATTAAGGTTCATTTCACTGGGGCAGTCCAGTTGAAGCCTATGAAAGCCATCGGAAGAATACAGCGATTTGATCGCCTCGTTGTTATTTTTATAAAGCGTAAATCCAACATTACGAAGCAATTATATTCAACTGTTATTTTCTGTACTACACAAAGGGAAAACCCTTACCAAGCTTTTGTTTTATCAAGTCATTATTGCGAAACAACTGTATTTTAGAAAATTTTCTGTTTAATCATGGACCATTGCCAAAGAATTGAAAGATCAGGGAAAAAGATATGACCTGTGAATAACTTTGAGAAGTACTCATCTCATGACGAACGACTGTTGAAATAAATTAACACGCATTTCCAAACTATGGAGGCGACTTTCGGTGCGTCTGTCTTCAGCGAATATGACAAATGCTTTTTATTCTTGCTGAAAAAGAAACGCCATAGACTGTATCTAGGTAGTTTAAACCAGCTAATGACGTCCTGTGGTAGAAAAATATTGCCGAACTCCTCCTTTAGACTCGAAAAGTCTTTTTCTGTCAGCATTGTGCTATGCGTCGTCGAGAATTTTCCACACCAAGCAGAAAACGTTAAGCTGTGGGATAGAACTGGCACACGCCAGAAATTTCAAGCTCACTTTGAAATTTAAAGCTTCTAAGAAACACACCCGTCGTGAACAGGCAAAGTACTGATATAAAGTAATATACAACGATGTACCGACTATGTGATAAAATCGATATCGATAAACGAATCGATAAACAAGAAGTACTTTGGATTTGTTAATGTGACTGCAGTACACAAACGTTCTCAAAACGGACCATACATAAGACATATGGGCGTGCTTGCTATATATGTCAACTGGCTGTTTTCCTTTTTTTTGCCTGCCACCTTTCCTTAAAACGTAATGCCAAGCATGATATGGATCCGATCAGCTCACCATGCATTTTTTAAACTATTCCTCTTTTTCTTCTCTTTTATCGTTTGTTTTTTTCACTCTTGGTTTTGTTTGGAGAGCTTCACTAGCACAGAAATCAAGGTTTTTCTGGGTAAATCATTTTGAAGTATGATTAACGGTGTGAAATTACAGATTGCCGATATTCGTTGCGTACCAACAGTCATCCGAGAAGGTCGCGCAGCTCTTGTGACATCATTCGGAGTATTCAAATATATGGCTGGTTACTCACTAACACAATTTACTACTGTTTTGCTTCTGTATTGGATTTCAAGCACTTTGACAGATTTTCAGGTACTATTTAGTCAGATACATAAATGACGAAGACCGACTTTTTGCTAACCCCGGTATTGATTGATAATTCGATGTTTTATTTCAATAAGCAGACACGAGGTTGTTATTATAGAATTTGTTAGGATTCAATAGCTGACGTTTCGGCGGTTTCGCCTTCTTCAGAGCCTGGAATGGCCAAATTGAGATGTGATCTACTCAACCAAACACTTTCATAACCCTAGCAGATAAAACTTAACAAATGAATTTGTATTCGCATAGGAAACAGCTTTATTTAAACACCTACCGCTTATTTCTTGTAAAGTTAGTTGGTGGATAGCAGCCGCACAGAGTAAGTACTACATGGGCGAGGACTGTGCCTGTGTTGGTCATTGGATTGACCTGAGGTGTGGCGCCAGGTCATGCGTGATGACAAGACACTCCTCCTTGCGGTTCATTTTTGGATTTTTGGAAATGGTCCAAAACGCTTCAAGAGTTTCATGCGCTGATGTTTTCGATTCGTGCATGAGGATAGTGACTCCTACTTCAAAATCTTCTCCGTTATGTTCCTGCATCCTATGTGCGCCTAGTGGAGTGTTTGGTTTTAATTTAGATTTACTGACTAGGTGTTCTTTTATACGAACGCAGAGCGGTCTACCCGTTTCGCCAACGTATTCGTCTCCGCATGCTCTACAAGAGGTCAGGCAGACGTTGGTTGAGGAGATCGCATCTCAATGTGACCTTTCCAGGCTCTGAAGAAGACGAAACCACTGAAGCAGCTGTTGTATCCTAATGAACTCTATAATAACAACCTCGTGTTTGCTTATTGAAACAAAACATCGAATTATCATGTAAGTGCTTCTATCTTCTCTAGCAGTTATGGAGATTTTCGATCCTGTAGGAACGAAAGTGTGAGTGAGCCTGGAGCCCAGGGTGTGAACGATAATCACATGTGTATTGAGGAGCGCCTCTAACCACTGCGCTACAGGCTCGGTAACTGATGCCAATACGAATTTTATTCTTCGTATTTCTCTTTTTTTGCCAAGCAACCTCGCCAATACACCCCACACGACCATCTGTTTTAAACTTACAAATTGGCGCTCTTTTTTTTTTCTCTGTCAGATATACGTCTTGTGAGATCAAATGAGCCAGAAAATTTACGAGAGCGTTATCAAAACTCCCACTGCAAGTATACGGACACTCCAACCGTCTGTTTTCCTGGCAAATTTGGGGTGTATTGTCATTTTTTTACACAACTCTCCAAGAGATAAATCTTAAGAGGATGTGGAGGCAAACGGCAACAAGACTCCCCATTCATACAGTCAACATCGACACAACTATTGCAGTTTTTCCAACTGTTTGTATAGATCAGGTGCTAGTACCTGATGTTGTTTCACATTTCTATTTTTATGTGTAGTACTCGAAAAGGGCTAAATTTCATGGAAATAGCAGCAAGTGAAAAACAGGGAGGTATGGAGCACACTGTAGTTGTTGTTGATCACCTTCGATTGCTCTTATGTAGACAAAAACATAAACGGGAAAACTGCTCAACAGTGTTGGAGCAATATAATTGAAACAAACGATGTCGGCACTTTTGAAGAAACTAAAATATAATTATTTTCTTACAGTTTCTCTACATTGACATGTTCTTGATCACATTTGTTGCTTTGTTCTTTGGTAATACACCGGCAAGTGACAGACTAAGTTCTACACCACCTCCCACACGACTACTTTCTCTAGCCAGCGTCGCATCTGTGTGTGGTCAGCTTTTAATCATTGCAATCAGTCAGGTGTGTATAGTCACTTTATTAAACTTTTCTAAAGTTTAGATGGAAGCTCGGCAAAGTGCTGATGTTTGCACTCTTTGGTACAAGAAGTTTCGTGAAAAATATTTCGTTTTAACTAAGTATTTCGAAGTATTTCCTGTAGTGGTCATAATACAGGATTCGTTCTGCACTAGAATATAGATTGCGAGAGATCCCTAACTGATGAAACTCACTTTAATCAATCAAGAGCATGTTAAATCTTTGTTACGAAGAAACACTCGAACATTTTACTGTTTACGTATTTTCCCGGCATTCGATTTCGACTTCACTGTCCATTAATATTTTAATTTAAATCTTAGAGATAGTGGCTTTGAAGGAACTCCGCTCTTTCTTGTTTACTGATGCAGTTAATTTCAACTGCCTTGAGAATAAAATAAACCCTCTGTTTTATAAACAACTAGAGTAATGTCATCCTTCTACTAAATGCTTGTGTTGACAGTCACCTTTTGATGAGATTGTGAATAAATGAGAATTTTAAATATCATATCACTATTTATTTCGTAGGAGCGCGTGTTGCGCAGCCGTTGGACGCGTCCTGTAATACACATGGGATCGACCCCACCGCCCTAGTCCCACCAAGCCCTCCATCCTTCTGGGCTAGGAAAATTGGTACCAGACCTTTCCGCGAGGATAACAGCGTTGGCTAGATACATCAGCAGGCCACCACGAGTCATTTTAAAGGCCAGATATGCATCAGTCACCTCCAGCGATTCTATGAACGTAGTGGGCGTTGGAGAATGGTAGAAGTAGTATTGAATTTGAGTGCATACACAGCAGACAAGGGCAGAATTCTTTCCATTTTGTCAAATGTGTTTTTTTTAGCTTTACGTGTTCAATCTAATAACAAGGCAGCCGTGGTTTTTTCCATATGCACCACCAGATGGCCCAGATACATTGAGTAGGAGGTCTATGCAGGTTCTTTTCCTTCTATAAGAATAGTAATTTTCAAACGGAGCACATTACATTTCTACTTTTCTTTTGAGTGGAACTCTCCATAATTTAGGGCACTGGACTATTTTGTATGTCAACTTTTCAATACATTACACTGGCTCTCATCAACAGCAAGGGAGAACCGTATCGTAAACCGATCCTGTATAACCGTCCGCTCTATATCACTCTAGTTATTCTTTTTGTGGTGAGTACGAAGTCATGTGAAAGGTAAAACTGCATGCACGCGTGGAATTTTGCGAAGCATCAAAGCTTGCATGCTGTCTTCAACCATGAATATGAGAAAGTAGTTCGTATAAGCATGGGATGATGCATAGAAGCAGTTAGAAGTCATTTGTATATTTTATTAGTTTCTTCTGTTTTCTTTTCCACCAGACCATTCTGTCGATTTCATGTCTCGATGGTCATCACGCTGTGGCCGCCCGGATTCGTCATTAAATTTCTCGAATATGATCCAATTCCGTTCTTTGAAAATCGTCTTTACTTGGTGTTCGTAGCTTTCATTTGTGCGGTGCTGTCATATCTTTTCCAGCGCGGGGTCGTTGAATTCTTGATCCTTCAGCTAAGAGAAAAGTAAGTGGAACGTTCATGTCATTATTCTAAGAAATGTTATATGAATTTCCACAGTTGCCAGTAAAAAATTTGAAAACTCTTGATTAAACAAGGAGAAAATGCAATAAAATGAAGAGCTAGTAGTTATACACAGGTGTGCCATGAGTTTTAAACTATTCTAACTCTGACATTCCTGTGGTTAATGTTCTGCTAACGGTACCTCTTTTTTCCTGTAAGCTACTTATTTCTGAATCTTATGTACTCTTAAAAATGTCCTCAAAAACTTCTCGAACGTTTAGAACACAAAAAAGCGACTTTACCAAGTGAGAGGAAAGAGAAGAGATTTCAGAGAAAAAGTATCATCTGTCTTCCTGTTTATCCCTATTAATTAGTTTCGTGTACATCACATAGAACTTTTTACCCATTCCTGCTTTTTTTGAAAAACTCTTAGGATTCCCACTAATAGGATATCTAGCCTAAAACGCATAGCGCAGAGTTTTTGGTTAAAAAAAAAAACTGCCCGCAGAAATTGATATTGTATGGTTTTCAAACAGATTAACTTCTTTTCAGATGGCTTAGACATAGGCGAATCAATGATCCGCAAGCAAATCACGAGCAATTCGAACGAATTCTGTCCGATATTGGCCATAAACCAACGTGGCTTCATCAATACACACATCAACATGTCCAGGAAAAGAAGAATAAATCTCGCACAGCTCAGGATCAAACCACACCTGTCTAATTTCCTACTGCATAACGCACAATATTCCTACTTATTTCTTACTTCCTTCATTACTTTCACTTTCATTGAATTTTATTCATCATCGTTATTTATCCAACTTTCTATTAATATTTAATAATTGAATTCATGAGAGCGGGTGATAGTTGATGATGCTGAGGCAAACATCCATTAATAACGAAAGTCAAAGAAGTCGGTCGAATTTTTAGACGCCATTGTTGGTCATTCATTGTCTGAGTATCGTATTCACTTCAACCTATTTCAGCTGTCACACACGTGTTGCATTTTTTTCCACCCAATCATTTTCTTATTTCCATTGTTTCTTTTTAGCTTTCAATTTCTATGAGTCAATTTGCCCACTATATTCAACTCTTTGGGCTTAACCTGGTTTTGAGCTATACATGATATTCGAGATATGAGATTTTGATAGTGTTCGTTATTAAAACGACTGTGTTCACCTTAATAAGGTTCCAATGGGTTTTATAGGTTTGCAAGTTTAACATTCAGAATTTCAGTCATAGGGGACCTTATAGCGCTGTGGTGACCAAAATCGTCTGAAGATTCTCACTGAGGCGATACATCGGTAGGTCAGCGCGAGTCGTTTCATAGGCAACTGTGCGCTCAGACGCCTTCAAACAATGCTTGAAGAAGTCGAATGCATTGTGCATCCCTCAGAGAATAATCAACACCTAGAGCTTTATCCCTCAGCAGTAACCTCATTCAATACTGTTCGCATTCATTCGTTTTGATGTATGCTAACTAGGAAGCTTTTTTCTTCACCAAACTTCGTTATGCCAAAATTTCAAGAACTACTTGAAACATACTAGGTGCTATTGACTTTAAATGATTACCTAGTCGTTAGTACAATTTCGTACCCAAGTAAAATTATTACCTTAGTTAATTTTAGACAATAAGGAGTTATCGAAGTTTTTAGACAGGACAAAAACACTAATTTGGTGCAACGATAGACCCATAAGTGATTTTCCTTTTCAAGGATGCGTCTAACTACCTCCATGATACTACGAATTGAGTGGGATGCGTAGTCGCTGGTTCAGGGATTGCCCTACATTAAATGCTTTGTACACTTTGTCGTTTAGGATTTAAGATTAGGAAACGACAAAATTGTAAGCTACTGAATGTATACCAAACTCCGGTCTCCAAACGAAAATAAAACATAGATGTGTGAGACGAAGCTATAAGGATATGTTCACTTCGGCGAGAACTCTCGTCCTTAAAGATATGTGAAAAGCTATTTATAAACAGAATCCATTTCACCTAATGATGAATATAGCTATCTGGTCTAGACTCTGTAGTTTGCTAGTGATGTATTACAAATATTATTTGCCTCGTGTCTGGAACAAATCTGAACTGCGCGAAATGCAATTACTCCGTTATATCGATATTCTCATCAACAGAAATTCTGATTAATTTGAAGGCGAAGTCAATGAGCTATGCGATCATGTCAAGCGAACGCATCGGAGCTATCATTAAGACCTCTGAAAACTTCAGTTTAATTTTTGTTACCTAATTTGAGGTGTAATGTTCCAAGACGGCCTTTAAAGAAAAACACACAAAATCTGACATGAGAAGAAACGGCATAACAGACGTCACAACGACAGTCGTTTCCGCTCAACTAGTGCATACCACCCACATAGAAAGTTTTTTTGTCTTCTCAGTTTTCGGCTTATTTATATTCCACTTTGTCTGCTGTTTTAAATGCACTAGTCGTTTTGCAAGAGCTCGAACCATTTACGCTTCACTGAATGTTTTCATGGCCGTCGTCGACAGCGGTAAGATGTCATCCACCATGTTCTTTTTCAAGAATCTCATTTTCAGCACAAAAAAATTCAAACTGTTCCACATTAAGATCCTTAACGGTTTTCTGTCTGTTTGAATGCAATGATTATGCAAAACGTAGTTTGTTCTCGATTTCTCGATTTCACTTTCAATTAGCAAGTCGCGTAGTGCAGTGGTTAGAGATGCTCGGCAGTATAAACAAGGCTGGTCAGTGGTTCGATCCTGTACAGTAGGAAAACTAGGTGTTTCATCCTTTCAAGATAAGCAGATTAGTGCCAGACTGCTGAACAAGAAAGCAACGCATTCATATCAGTACCAGAGTTGACTGAGAGGATAAAAAGACTGGCACTTCACGTAATAATTCCCAAGGCAGGCTTTCTGTTAACCTGGGCATTGATTGATAATTCGATGTATTTCTTCAATAAGAAGACACGAGGTTGTTATTATAGAATTTATTAGGATGCAATAGCTGACGTTTCGGCGGTTTCGTCTTCTTCAGAGCCTGGAAAGGTCAATTTGACTTATTGAATTGCTGCTTATTGAACTGCTTATTGAAGAAAAACATCGGATAAAAAGATTGTCTGATTTGATTAATCGGTAAGCCCATTGTAAATCTCTGTTTCTTTAGTCTCTTTAAAGGTCTTGGTGTTGAACAGGATGGTGCTCCATGCATTCGACTTCATTAAGCAACGTCAGAGGTGATTGAATGCTTATCTGGCCTTTACAATGACTCACGGTAACCTACCGATGTATCGAGCCAGTGCTGCTATCCTCCTTGACAAGCCTGGTACCAATTTGCCGACTCCGGACGAGTGGAAGGTTTGGTGCGCCATGGGCGCAGGGATCGTTCTACGTGTGTGTTACAGGCCGCATCTGACCACTGCGCCACAGGCGCTAAACCGACTGTTGGTCACTTTATTGGTCAGATTCAGAAACCTTTACCATATTTACAATGCTGCAATGGAGTCCAATTCATGGTACATTCTCCACAATTTAATGAATCCAGAGTGTTTTTTATTCTTGCCCCTTATTACAACCAAGTTGGAATTTGTAGAAAAAACTCACTTTTCCGAAAGGCCTTAACCGAACAAAAATAATCATTAAGATAAAACCTATATAAAAGTGTACAGCGAAGCTCACGTTTTGAAATTGCACATAACATTATGACAAATTACTGGAAGCTAATTGAAAATAAGGGGTCGAAGTCCGACAACGATAATTGAAACCACTTTCAACATACTGTGAAAAAAAAACTTATCTACAATGTTAATTTTTTATTTGTCTCCTGTTACGATTTTTCCAAGCAGGGTATTACGTGTGACTCAACCACAATGATGCTAAGATATCTTCAAAACTATGGACCGCAAGTGTCTGCGGTGGAGAGCGAGCGCGCTATTGCCCTTTCCGAATGCTGCCATCGTTCACCACCACACCGTGCGGGTCCTTCGTTTCCGCTGTCTCGCAGCTAGTTCTATCGTGCCGTCAGCAATCGCCCGTCAACGGGATTGATCTAGGGAGCACAAATCGGCAATGAACTTCTTCTCTCTCTTTCCTAACCTCTTATCTTATAATTAAAAACGTCAAGCTAAGCGTTTTGAGGGCTTATCATCAGTTCGTTTCACACTCACGAAAACGTTCATAGATGCTGATTTTTACTAGAACTTCATGCTACGATTTTATCAAATTCTTATTTTGCAAATGAAATCCAATATCCTTTTATATGATTTGTGGACGTGATTTTAATAAATGAACTTGTGTTTGATCGAGTGACCCGCTGGTAAACCCACAGATGACTCTCAAGGTACCCAGGATTGATTTTCTATTAACCTCGGCATTGGATTGTGAATTCGTCGTTTTCTCTCTTAGCAATCGCGAGGTTGTTAAGCAGCATACGTTTACTTCCATGCAGTAACACACTCACAACACAATCGTAGCTGACGTTTCGGCAGAATCGCCTTCTTCAGAGCCGCTTTTTTCATTTGTCTTCCACCGAGGAAGAACAGCCGCTCAGAGTCGCATATGGCTGACGACTGGAAGAGAGAGGAAAAAAAAACGGCTCTGAAAAAGGCGATTCTGTCGAAACGTCAGCTACGATTGTGTTGTAGGTGTGTAATTGTATGGAAGTAAACGTATGCTGTTCAACAACCTCGCGATTGCTAAGAGAGAAAACGACGAATTCACTCTCAAGGTCTTCTTAACAACCGGAATTTGTCACTTAGTGATTGCACAATGTGTATTCATCATTTTCAACCTTTAATAGTTTGCATATCTACTCACTTTTTCTTTTTTTCATATTTCGTTTTCCTTCTCCCTATCACACTAGGACAACCTCTTTACGGATTCATCTATAGCACCCTATTAGCCTTTCTCTTATGCGCGCAATACTCTCACATAATTTTTTCCTCTCATTTTATTCCTTCTCCCTCAATACCACCTGTTCTTCATCATTCTTTTCATCCCTACGGCTGCTCTCTTCTCTGCTTCAACCTTTCTCTCCTGTCAGTTTTAAGACGGCTTCAAACCAGCTGAAAAATAATGCTTTACGATCATGGATAATGAATCTAACCACCTTTTTGTTCTTTTTTTCGTTTTCCAGAATGAAATGGAGCAAAAGAGAAGGAAAACTTGTCATCATTAAAGACTCCTTGTAAAAGCTCACTCTTTAAAAGTTGTGCTAGGAACAGCTCGAGATACTAGAATAAGAAAAATGGCGCATGGCGTATTTTGAAGTGAAGAAAGAATGAGCTTAATTATTTAAAGTAGTAGAGACAGTTAGAAGTTACTACTGGACGTGGTTTTTTCGTGTTCTTTTTATGAACGGGCGCTAATTAAGAAATGATAAAGGATAAAAAGGGTATTTGTTCACCGATACCATGGCGAGGCACCACGCATTCAGCTCTATTCGTAGCACCGGAAACGTGACTAGAAGCGGTTTTGCCTGACCGTTAATTTATGATAGCAACTAATGTCACAAGTCCGTGTTTCTTCTCATTCAAGACGGCTCTCTCTACTGTTCGGTGATGACTAACTCGTTTGAGGCTGGTAATCGTACCACCGAGCGTATGTATATTGCGGGGCACTTCTAATCATTGCACTATGCTACCCATTGACACACTGTTATAGTATCGAAATTATTTGTTAACAGCTAAAATTTTAGCAAACTTCATCTTCTTCACAGTCTTGAAAGCCTGGAAGCAATGCAGTCAGGTAGTGGTCTATATCTTATTTCGCCATATGTCTTCTTACCCCAGTCATGCAAAGCTTGGAACTATGGTTTTAATAGAATTCTTAACAGCTTCGCCTGAAAAACTCCGTTTTTGTTGAAGCAGAACAGTCCTAGTTATTCATGTTGATTGCACGTTTTCATTTCGTTTCCAGAATTTTTTTCTTCTACCACGAGAGTAGGTAGAATGTTGACGAAGCCGTCAAGTCAATTTCTTTTTCTTTTAACTCATTCTCTTACCTCACTTCTGGCCGTGTTAGTTTAGAAGATATTAGACGATGATCACTTCGTCGTCGATGCATGTCATTTACTCTCCTCTTAGAGCAACATCTTTGTGAAAGTGCACAATCTTTTTTACAACTGCTGCTGCCTTTTCCCCAATTTTTTATCGTTGATCTGTCTCAGAGAGACCCTCCAGTTTGTTCGAAACTTAGTCGTGGTGTTCTCTGATAACGATAGTTGGTTAGGGAGGTAATTTGTATTTCCTTCACTCTGGGTGTTTTATTTTTTTAATTCATAAAAATACTACAGCACTTCTACTACTATCTACAGTATACTACTACAATCGGCAGCCGTTTTAATAATGTAAATACTTTGAAGAGTATTGATTTTTCTTCCATATTTAAATTCAAGTTTCAGTGTTTGCTTCATACATACAAAACTCAGCAATCAGAAATACAATCACAGTTTTAATTTTACCTCGGTTAAAAAAAGCATTCCGTGAGGTTATTATCTTGGTCATTCTTCTTATTCTTATCACTACTACTACTAATTACTACTTACGTACCCACTTGTAAGACCCATTTCCACAAGTATTGGGGACCCTAGGATATTTTTCGCTTGTTTCTTTGCCTTTTCGTTTTTTCCTCTCCCTACTAAGCACTTAATGCTGTTATTACAAGGAAAATTATTACAAAATTAAAAAAAAAGGAAAACTGAGGTTGAAGTATCACCTGTCAGCTGTCGACGATAGTTTTTGGAAAGAGTTAGAAATAAAAAATTGAAAGTTTGAAACTTAAGCCTGATGAAAAACCAATTTTAAAAAGTTCAAAATTAGCAAATAAATTGAAAATCACTACAGCTCAACAAAGCAAAGCAATTCTTCCCTTAATCATCAGTATCGGACCAAATAATCGTAAACAGGACACAGACGCAGAGTGGACACGTTACGTTGTCGGTGAACTTTTGTCGTCTAATTCAAGCCTCGAGCTTTGTTGAGGCAAATTGCTCTTGCTAAATCGAAAGTAGCAAAGAGGCGGGGCTGAACAACGAATATGTCTGAGCAACGAACGTTTCACTCGTGAAACCACTTACGTTGAAGTGAGCTTCTGCAAAGAAATCGTTCCTTTATGGAGTTTCTTTTTTCTTTCTCACTTTCCTTCTTCTTCCACCAACGATATAGACAATTTCCACAAGCCGACGACTACATTATTGCGGTCATTTTTCTCCGTTTTATTCTGTGAAATTTTTTCTTAGAACTTTGAATACTTCACAATAATCTTGTCCTTCTTCTTTGAAGCAGTTTTAGTGTAGATGTTTTTTTGCTTCGAACTTATTTTTTCTATTTGGCTTAGATTTTTAAAAAATTTCCTTTCATTCAACTCATTACGACTCCCTTTAATTCCACTGAAAGCAATAATTTGCTTAAATCAACATGACACTTTGGGAGACTTACAGCCTTTCTCATTTTTTTTCCAAAGACGCATTTACCGTATCTGATAGTGTGTTCTTTAGAAAAATATTATGCTTTGATACAGAGTTAGATGAGTCCAAGAAACAACAGAAAATTTTAGAAAGAAATGACTGTGAAAAGGAAAGAAGTTTCGAAAAACAGGCGAATAACTCCTGTGACGAAATCCGTTTATTAGAGTTAGATTCGCTTGAATGCGTGGATAACTTTTCATAGAGTATCATTTTCACATCCACTGGGTGGAACTATCTTATAGGCCAATTTGTCGAAGTTTCAGCTGCGGGAATGCTTTGACTGACAATATTTCACCTAACTTTTACTCTTCTGCTTCTTGAACATCCATCACTTTTTACTCTGGAGCAATCTTCCTCAGTCTACAATGAAAATCAAAACCGTAGAACTAAATATAACGAAGAAAAATAAGGAGAAAAAACCTACAGATAACTACAGGCAAATTTTCTGCTTAAAATATCCATATCATAACAAATACGGCAATTGTATAGCATCACTGTATCGTTGGAAATCAAACTATCACATCACTGCGAGCGTGTGCCATTCATACCGTTCTTTCTCTGGTTTCCGGGGTCTATTCTGCCTTTTCGTTTTTTTTTCCTGTTTCAGAATTTATGAAGCGTATGAGATTCCCACTCGATTTCAAATAGAAGCAAATAAGTGTTGTGTGAAACGAACTTCGATAATCATCGTCACTCTTTTTAAATGAGGTCAATGGAGTGGCGGTCATCGGTGCAACCCAATTTTTTCCGGACTCAATGAATGCCTACCACCACGGTAGCCGTCTTCGAACGGATTCGAAGCGGAATACATTCATCGGTCTCCGCTTCTTTCGAAATTCACTATGAATCAATTTTTTCGTCGAAGAGTCAAGTAAACTGACTTAGCGACTTTTCCTTTGATTTTGCTCTTTCAATCAGAATTCATATCATTCTTATGCGATGAAATGATCGATTTCTCAGCAGTGATAGTAGTAGTCTCTCCTATCCTTTTCACTCTTCTCACTTTATTACTTTTTTCCTAAACGCGAGACATTTAGAATGTTCGAACACGGCATTCTAATGAATAATTACACAATGTAAAACACAATTACCATCAAAATCACCCCTGTAAGTGCTTCTTTCTTCAGGTTATCCATTTTCGTAGTAGACGCGGTATTATTATGTGGAGAGCTTATTTCTTTATAATGCCGTCTTACTACTACCCTTGTCTTTACTATTTTTGTCGTCCTACTTTCAATTTCGATTTTTTTTCGTTTTTATTTTTACAATCAGGTCCTCTTGAGGAAATGCTTCAGTCTGGGCGTCATGATTCGTTTTGCAGCCGTCGGTTGGAGTTATCACACTCCGAATTTGAATCTCGATTTTACAGCAGAATGTGTTTTTTTCCATTGAGAAGGCGAGTAGCTCTAAAGCAATAAATAATGGTAAACTGCTGACATTTTCGATTTTTTTCTTCACTTCCCTGGTTGTAGGGCTGAGAATTGAAAAATTACTCGTGGATTCCGAAATTCCTCACTGATGATTACACTTGAATAATGTTCCCTGATAAAGGCAAATTTCTGTTTCGCGTTCATTCGTATAAAATCATTCATGCAACTTTCACTGAAGTTACTTTTCAAACAAGTCATGCTTAGTGCATTACGATTTTGGCCGCGTGGGAATGACAATGACCGGAATGAATCATTTTCGCTTACTAAGGATTCCTACTCAGCTACAAAAAATCCACTGTCTGTTAATTTTCTTAAACACATCGCTCTGACCAGCAGCCATTTGGACATAATCCCAACAGTGACGTCATTTTCACCATTTATGCTGGTTAAGTTTACCGAAATGCGAAGCAAACTATTGCTTTTTAGTCTGATGGTATTAGTTTGGGTTTACTCATAACTTTCTCTATATGTTTTCGCTGGCTTGGATGTTTGGGCTAAGTCACAGTTTCTCTCAGAAGGCGTAACATTAAAGCTAAAAAAGGGTAAAGCTCAGCGTTGCTCAATCCTTGAGGGATGCGCCATGCATTCGACTTCATTAAGTATCGTTGGAGGTGATTGAATGCATATCTATCCTTTACAATGACTCGCGGTGGCCGGCCGATGTATCGAGCCAGTGCTGCTATCCTCCTAGACAAGTCTGGTACCAATTTGCCGACCCCGGAGGGATGGAAGGTTTGGTGGGCCATGGGCGCCGCATTCCACGTGCGCGTCGCAGTGGCGCCTCCAACCACTACGCGCCACACGCGCCTTTAGCGGCGTAACATTACCAGATTAAATAGTGATTAAACTAATGTGTTCGTTTCCACTACATTAGTTCACACTATTAATATCGGTGTTGTCACTAGAAACGTAGAAATGTGATCACGTGACAAGTCGCAAAGAATTGATTGCACAAAGAGTGAAGACTATTTATAAGCATCATTAGTGCGTTGAACAGTTACTGAATAAATATATGGGTTGCTTAAAGAATTTATTTAGAGTTCCAGCTAATGAACTCTCAGTAAAGTCGATGTGATGGAGTTTTGCTCATGTATAAAGTGCGAATCGTTTCGAACATCTATACAAATCGGCTTCGACGAATGACTACTATTTCGAGTGATGAGCAATTTTGACGAGCCCATTTCAAGCAGTTTTTGCCTTTGTTTTCAAACTACAAATCCGTTCATCTAGAAAACCATTTTCAGCTCGAAGACATGAGAAACTTTCAACAAGTAATTCTCTTGCACTCCTAGCAAGCCGTATGTATTCTCCGATCTACACAGTTCTACTATCTTTAACACCGTTTCCTCTCGTTATCTTCAAGTATTTGTAATATTTCAACTATACCGGTTCTATACTTTCTAACAGTCCTATTGTTTGGTACGGGCACCACAGCACTTAGAGGTGTCTTGCACTACACACACAGTCGTTGGTTCGATCCCATGCCCTTTGTTAACCAAACTTCCCATCCATTTCGGGTCGAGAAATTGATACCAGCCTCGTCTGGTGTGATAGCGGCATTGAAATAATACTTCGATGAGAGCTCTACGTTTTGTCCTATATCCTTTGGCAGTTTTTTATTAAGTTTATTAAAAATGTCTCAGCTCTCTCATTTCCTTTTTTTACTTACACCATGCTTTATAGGGGCACTATACTTTATCAGCCATAGCTCGGTACAGGTCAAGGAAGTGGAACTAATCATCGCAGTAGTTTTTAGTTTTCCACTGTCTTTTGAAATTGAACACCCCAGGCGGTTTTTCATGATCAACGAAGTGAAGGAAGGCTCGTTTAAGAAGGAGAGACAAAAGAAGGATTAACATCCTCTCTGAATACAAGATATATGAAGCCACACAAGTAATTCTGTCGTCAAAAGCCACATTTATTACTTCAACGACTCTTCACGCCAGTGAAGTACTAAGGTGGTGCCGAGTTAGAATGAGATTGATTGTTCCGAATACTTTTTCTCTCGTTTGTCATCCTTTTCTGTTTCGGCTTGTTTTCCAAATAGATAATGATGCCACTTGCAAATCAGCAAACCGACTTTCTATTAACTTCGGAATTAATAAATAATTCACTGTTCTCTTGATAAGCACATAAGATATTGTTATTATACTATTTATTAATAGTAGCTCACGTTTCCAATTATTTCGAATTTTTCAGAGCCCGGAAAGATCAAGTTTTTTTGTGCTTAATTAGTTATAAATTTTTCTTAGTATCAACTGTTCCACTATGGAATTAGGATGGTGTGAGCAATCGAAAGTTTGCCATTCGTAGAAAAGTTTGAAAATCGAGCTACTTCAAGCTATCATATTTGGTTTACGGAGCAGGATGTTAGAGAAATTTTCGTGGAATGATCTAATATATTTCTAGAACTAATTAATATAGTTTTGAAATAAGTGATCAGCTATAATATGAAATAAGCTTCGATGACAAATTTCATGCCACAGGGAGACAAACACATAAAATCGATGAGTATTTCAGTGAAATCGACAAGTCTATATCCAGCTCTCCAGGATAAGCTTCATACGGAAGATAAACCCAATATTGAATAACATATTCAAATTTATACTTTTCTATTTCTGGATCAATGGCACTTTTAAGAAGCCATAAAAGTTCTTGCACTTTTTTAATACCTATTTGAGATGTTAAGGCAAAGCTGTTTAATCTGTTTCTCCTGCTCCTGACTTCTCAGCAGCTTCGTTTTGGCTAGCATGAGGAGCTTTACTGAGTGTAAAATTGCACTAGACAAGTAAGTTCTCTCGAAACAGTAAAGAAGTCGAGACTTTCATTCAGAAGTCCAGCTAACAGCAAAGCTTTGCTGCCACTTTGCTGCCACTTTGCCAACAAAATAATCACGAGCTTGCAAATAGCAATGAAAGGGAAAATCCTCAGAAAATCATAGCACTGCTTTCGAGACTCCAGGGGAAGGAAATCTTGCTCAGCTAGAAAATTGCCACTCAAATGAAATTATGTTGAGCAGGCAAGATTCCTCGTAATTCTTGAAAAGGAGCTATTCATGTTCATGGATCTGAGTCGACTGTCTCCGCTCACAGCTTAAAGCGGAACTTGACTCCGGAAAATTCGACTGGAAGTGACCACGAGAACCCACATCGCGAGCACGCCCTGCTGTGGACAATTGAATAGGATTTATATGGCTCTGAAGAAGGCGAAAGCTTCGAAACGTTAACCGAACAAACTCCTTATCAACTCTATCAATGTTAACATTTCAATAAAAATATTGTCCATTGATTACCCATGCTGAGGCCAAGTTGAAGTCGGTTTTCGCAGGGAAAATGCATTCACAAGAATAACGTTAGTGACATACTTTAATCAAAAGAGGGTGAAGAGCTTCAAAGCCCGTGAAATGTAACGGAACTAACATGGTGAAGTGCCGCCCTTGTACGCAGCGTCCACGGCCGCCTACACAGTGTCTACAATTTCTCTCACGACGATTGAGTGGCAGTTACTAGGTGAAGAGTACCAATATGAGATTGACTACGTTAGCGTAAGTCAAAGCATTCGCCTAACAGAAGTTGCCTTTGTCCTAAAGCTTTACGAGGACTCGGGTCTATAGCTTCTTGCAGGCTTCATTTCTTCTAGAAACCATAGGAAAATAAAAATTGCAGGAACTAGGATTCAGGTCTATAGCTTCCTACAGGTTTCATTTTTCTCCAGAATGCATAGAATTTTACGAACTAAACCCAAAGCCCAGGTATTTGGGTTACACCTATCAACGAAATTAATGGTTTTACCTAACGTCTTTAGGATAGTATTTAAAGAAGCTGAAAGATCGCAAACCACAGCAAGACGTGTCAAATCTAGAATCGTCAAACTAATGAAGGAAATTACGAACTGACATCTGAACATGGATGACTCTGCAGGAAAGCAAAAAAAAAATGGAGATCTTAAGGAATAAAGAACTATGCCTTTGGTCAAAACTACAGAAACTGTTACCAGCATCAGAGCGCCTACCGAGACTCTGTTAATTACAGGGCCATAGTAACTGTCCCAACGCTGAGCGATAAATGACAAGTAGAAAAAATGAGTGGATATATCATGTACGATTTCTTTTTCAATTTTTCCAAAGGCCATTTACAATTGTCTTAACACCTTTATACTCCGTTGTTCAACGTTCTATGTCGTCAGTAAAGAACCGTACAACATCCAATCCGGACCCGTTTACATCTCTTTAAAACAAGCTGAACGGCTCCGCAGGCGCTCGCTTTTATAATACCATGTCCAAAATAGAACATTCCCAAGAAGAACTGGGACCTATGCATTGTCAGTAGCAATGGCCTGGACTCCTTCCTGTCTGTTGTCTACAAGTATTTTGCTTGAATCATTCTTATTAATAATAGCATGATATTGGGCAAGAGGGAGTTATTCAAGCGAACAGCTGTTGAAAAAGACCAGGACGAATCACATTCGCACGACGACGAAACTAACTGATCAGAAAAAGAGGATAACCAGTCATATCCGTAATGCGAATAAGTGAACTATCTCATAAGTAAAATGGACGCTTTGATCTCATAGACTCTGCTACAGCTAGGACTTAGCCATACTGCATATCGAGTCTCGCTACCAGCTGCGTATTAATTTAACAATCAGTATTTAATCATTCCACGACGATATTATCGTTGACAAAGAGGTGGTTCGGAGGGGGTGGAGTTTGACAGTGCAATTCTATTTCGCGAAATTATTTACGACAACCTTTCGATAACCATTATGAAAAAATTCAAATGGGAGAACATGGGAGTGAAAGCCGAAGGCTGTTATGCTGTACATTCGTCGCTTTGCTGATCATTCTCATCATAAACATAAAGCACTAGCCAGCGTGAAGAAAGGCTGGACGATTACGACTTTGGCGAATGGTCTTCGACTGAAGCCAAAGAAAAGTTCATCAGAAACTAATTTGCTCCCGCTGTTCCATTCACATTCAATGAAACGGATGTGTCTGAATGCTGGAGCCATGCTATCCTCCTTTTTACTTGATTTTCTTCCTTGTGCTTTCTTCCGTCGTATCCCACTTTCTGATATTTTTCTATGGAATTTTGTTCTCGATGACAGTATTCAGTGCACATTTTCCTCAGCAATCAAAGCAACATCTGCTCTATTACATTGTTCAGTGTGAAACGTTCGACTTTAAAACGAAAATCCAGTATCATATAACTTTTTAGAATTCATCCCAATCAATCCAAATAAAAGGCATTACAGTAATTCCCGCAACCGACTTTCTGTTAACAACGGAATTGGTCAAATAATTCACCGTTTTCTTGATGACCAAGTAAGACGAGATGTTGTTATTTTACTGCTTATTCACAAAAAAATTACTCTTTAGTCACAATAAAGATTACAGTAAATCTTTCATACATTTCTTCCGTATTTTGACTGGAATACCTATTATAAGAACAAGCGATAGAGTTCGTGATCAATCACAAGGAGATGTTCAATGCATCCGACTCCATTCATAACATGGTAGAGGTGGCTTCATGCATATCTGGCTTATACAGTAAACGTGTGCTGTTTTACTATGGTATCAAATAAGGGTTTTGTTATCGCAGACAAATCTGCCGATCCCTCAAGCACGGAAGTCTTGCTTTACCCAGTCGCATGATGGAACTAATCTTTTGTTCTGCAGGACACCTCAAATCACTTGCTCTGTGCGCACCTCAGACATTACACACCAAGGTTTTCATCTCTTGATCTAATAATACCATAGAAAATCTTTTCGCAAGCCTCTTGATCGGTGAAATTTACCATGGAAACAAGGTTGTCTTGATTCTCGAAAAAATGGCATTCTGCATGCAAAAGATCTGATGATCAAGACCAACCATTCGAGTTTTCGCAATCCAAGTCATCTAACTTCTGAGTCTAACCAAATCGACCCTTTTGGGGTTTCTCTATTTCATTCATAGACGCCATTCTTAGTTCGTTGTGTTGATCTCATAGCATTGCTTCTTTGTTTCAATAATTTCGCAAGGATTAAAAAATTGTAATGAATACTCATGCTAACCCTTGTGGTCGGAAAAGTTACCATACCTTCATTTTGATTTTAGTGCAACATTGCAAATTATGCCTTTTTTATAGTTCTCACAACTCAAGCACCTTTTACGATTTTCGTGCAGAATCCACTTCTAATCTCATGTCAAAGTGTGGTCAAAAGATGGATCGCATTTATTGCGCTTGGAAAGCGCATCCAACAGTTTTGTGAGATTCAATAATGTTGAAGAAACATCACTTGTATCACCTGTATTTTTACAGTCAGAAGGGCGAAAATAGATTCTTTAGATGTTTGAGCATAGTGCGCGCCGGAGCTACGTATGAGCTTTATTCGCCTAGGGAACACAGAGCCGCACATTTTTCTTATGGAATAATCCATCTCCGCTGTTTTTGATGAGGTTAACAAATTGAATGTTAAGTGTTCTCGGAGCAGACATGGAAGTATTTGTTTTCGCACACTTCTTCTTCTGTATTTCTTAGTTATTTGATTGTAGGGCTTGAACGAAATTGGTATAGGTGGTACATCCAATTAAACCCACGAAGGAATGCACGAATTTAATAGCTTATACACAAACGATGATGAACATTCTGGCCAAATGTAGCGATCTTAATGCAGTTAACGTCTCACATCACGTTAACAGTTTCTTTTATTCCACCTTCCACCCATTATTTCTGGATTGAGGACAGGCTATCTCACCCCGCAGCTAACCGATTTAAGATTTTTAAGGTCTTCGGTTACATAAAGTGCCAAACGATGGTGACTTCACGACCTCATCCTGAAGATTATTATATTTTCCGACCTTAGTTGACGCAGAGGAATTAGATAAGCCAATTTATGCTCCTCTCTATAAATTCTTCTACTTGTTCACTTGTTATATTCGTCTTTCTGTTAATATATTTCGCTCTATTACTCGTGCATATATGACTTCTTAACAAGTTATTGTACTTTTACTCAGCTGAAATCTGTGTCTCAGGTGAAATTACGCCTTGAACTTTTTCATTCGGTGTTCATAACAGCTAGGTATTGTAATTTGTTTGTAAATTACTCGATTTAGGTCCATTTGCTGATTTTTTTCATTGGTATCGATCACAATCGACTACGAAACGTTGCACTTTCAGATCATTACTGACAATTGATTTCCTGATCGTTTGGTTTTACGAGTAGCTTAGGTGTTCTATGCGCTGTATTGAAAAGCAGCGTGGTCGTAATAGTTTAGCGTTTAATCCAACTCGGGTCGAATATACTTGCTGCTTCCAGCAACTACATGCAAATGTAAGTTCACTTGTTTTTCCGTATATTATACTATTACCTATCACTTTATGCTTTTTTAATCTCATGCGAAACGTCTTTCACGTCTACCACGCGAATCGTTGCACTCCTCACATTCGATTCGCTTCCTCGCATCCATCATCCACGAATGTCTGCTAACATTAATGCGTGGCTTCCGCTGCTGCTTAAAGATTTTCTTTTCATCATGAACGTCGGAAATGCTGGTCGAGTCGATTTTCCTTGGAGTCCTGAGATAGAACGTCTAGAGTGTTTCCTCTTGGATTACAAAGAGTAATTTCT
Organism: Angiostrongylus cantonensis; assembly: GCA_009735665.1. NCBI lineage: Eukaryota > Metazoa > Nematoda > Chromadorea > Rhabditida > Metastrongylidae > Angiostrongylus > Angiostrongylus cantonensis. The sequence continues at coordinate 661,809 of MQTX01000233.1, read as the reverse complement.
TTCTGACAAGAACCGTACTAATTTCCTTATCTCGAAGTGATGTGCCCAGAGCAGGATCGAAGCAGCACCATGCTCGTAGTGTTCGTCATCACTACCACTATGCTGTCATCCCCGTGTTATTTTATGCATATATTACATACATTTATTTTATATTTTATGTAATTGTTTCATATTATCTCTTATATCTCTTATTTTGATTTACGTCTAGTATATTTAAACATATATATATATATAATATGTTTTACACTGATATACCTTTATATAAAAGGATAAAAAGGATGAAGCCCTCGGAGTTGATCAATTCCTGAGGTCTGAGCCATGCATTCGACTTCATTATCGTTGGAGGTGATTGTACCTATAACTGACACTTACTCACGGTGGCCTGCTGGTGTATCGAGCCAATGCAGCTATCCTTCCAGAGAAGTCTGGCACCGATTTGCCGACCCCGGAAGGATGGAAGGCTTTGTGGGCCATGGGCGCGGAGTAACGATTCCACGAGTGTGTCGTAGTGGCGCCTCCAACCATTGCTCCACACGCGCCCATTATATACACATATATTATTTGTTAAGATTCCTCATCACTCCCAGAACTAATGTATCTAACTATAAGAGCAAATGGAAGGCAAGATTCAATAATCACCTTGTTGTAAATGTAAAACAATTTTGGAACAATTTCTTTTTGTTGCATATTTTTTCTGCAAGCTTTATTCATCTATTTCGCACACATACATGCATACACACACACCACACACACAAACACACACACACACACACACACACACACTTTCCTTAGTTCGTCCGGTAAATTTCATTGGTCAAAATGAATACTCAAGATACAACCTTATTTATTGTATCATGATGAAATCGTGAAAACCGGAGGAAATAAATTTTGGTCAGGTGTATTGCTGCACAGCAATACACCTGACCACGATGATGAATGAGAATATGCTCGCCTACTTCTCTTAATGTTTACAGTAGTGTTTATTGTCAGCGGATGGTCGGACGGTGGTATTCTCGTACAGCGGAGTCCCTTTGTATTACTCACGGCTACACATTGAAATTCTTGGGACGTTATGTTGCCTTCTTGACAATGCTATGTTTCTATAATGATTTCACTGTCATTCAAAAGGTTATAGGTAGTAATTCTGCCTGTTGACGATGAAACAGCGGCGTAGGCTTCATTTAAAACCCTGTTTCATTTGGAAATTGTTTCAGTTCCCTATTTTGAGGCAAGTATTGCGCAGTGCGTCTTTTCTTGCCTTTTTAAAATGTTAATTTCGTCAAATAATCTTATCTGAGCAAGAGAATGGTCATCTTGATGCTTAAAGGAAGAGTAGAGCAGATTTCACAATGACGATCGTTCTAAGCTCATGCGGCATCCACCCGTCGATTTTTTTGGGTTTCTAATTTGTTTAAAGTTCTACTAAGCGATTGTTTTACTTTCCGCTCCTTTTCTCATGCCTTTAGAACAGTTGTGCTTAATCCTGGTTCTCTGGTATAAGTGATGTCGTTAAAATGAAAGAATTTCCCAGCCTCCCCATCCTCAGCGCTCTCGTCCACATAGCGAATTTAATGAGACCAGCGATGCATCGTACGATCTTTAAATGTTCGTCAAACGTAAATGGCACACTGATACAGCGAATCCACAACTTTACGTCTATGTTCGATTTTGTACAAGAGGTATTAAACACTTTCCTCATTTTTATTTGAATAGCGCAGAGGACATGCGGAGAGATCTTCGAGTCTCAGTATAGCAAAAGATATTAACACGAACATAAAGGAATAAACCTTCATTTAAAAAAAACCGTCAATGATTGAAGAGACAAATCAAAACTATTTTTAAGACTATCAAATTGTTTGTTTATTTATTCACTTGTATAACCTGTCTACATATATCGTCTTATTCCAGCACTTCCTTGATTTGTTTCAACGTCTCGCATCCGTCTACTTAGGTCCTCGAATTTCAGTTTGGCTGCTGCTAGAAGTTTTCCCTTTCTACAGAAAGTCCTCGAATTTCAGTTTGGCTGCTGCTAGAAGTTTTCCCTTTCTTCATGAATGTCGTTGAATATCTAGAGCAGATTCTCTCCGGAATCCTATGATAAAGCACTGATAGAGTATTCACAAGACCACCACAGACATTCGGCGGCCTTTGTGGATCGAAAAGAATTTTTCTTAGAAAATTCTGTTAAGGTCGAGCAACGAGCTATGCATTTATTGCACGCTATACAAAACGACTGATTTTATCGCTTTCAGGACAACTTATTGATTTCCTAAATATTCTCAAATTTAGAAATGAAACAAAAGGTAAAGAAAATTCCAAGTGCCTAATTAAATATCTCCTATTTTTTATTATTGTTTATTACCGTTCACTAGATGGTATTTTTCAAATATTTTCCCAACGTTTTTTTTAATCGTATTTTGCAACAATTTATGACATTAAGCACACTTTTACGACAATTCTGTTATGAAGAATCAAAGAAAAAAATCGTAGCGAAAAAGGAATTGCAAACATAAGCGATTTCATGCCTTTATACGACTGAATAGACTGCCATGTCGTTAACTCAGTTTCCCTTAGCACAACATAGTCTACAGCTGACTTATAGTAATGGTAAGGAAAAGCCTTTGCGTAGCCGTGGAGACTTAAAAGACCATACAAATTTCGATGTTTCGAAGTGCTCTGATTAGCTCAAGAATGAACTAAGTTTTTACGGGTGATGCCATCCATCCTAATCATTTGAGTTCATCAAAACCTGCTATGAAAAAAATGACGTGCAAAAAAAAAGGCTCGCAAGGCGAAACTGTCATAGAGAGTTGAAATTTTATCTTCATAAATGTTCACCCAAGTTCTTCACCACTTCTTAATTTTTTTTCCTAGACGTTGAATTGGGATCCACACATCTGATTCACAGCAAAGTGTACGAAGTGGAAAAAATTCGATATTTTCATTTGAAATTCCGGCTATTAATGAATAAAAGCAGGGTAAAGCCGCCCATGCTTGGCTGCTTCTCACAAAAAAAAAATTGAAAATAAATAGTAATGAAGCTCCTGCTTTCAGGCTTTCTTGATTATAAGTCTTTTATATAGTGCTTTTAGACTGGATCTTCTTTGATCGCCGCCTTTCATATAGTCGTTTCATCGGCCGTGATGTATTGGGCCGTCAGGTCTTTGGCCACAGGGGATAAATCTGGAATCGATGCCGGTTTTGAGTTGGTGCTCGCATCGTTTGCCCTCGTCGTTTCGCTAGTTTTATTTGCTGGTCTAAGATGTGAGAGTCGCCGTGTGATTGCTGTATATATCGCTGTTCAAGTACGTTTCCTTTCTCCTGCTTGTAATAAACTCTTGATTATAAAGCTTTGATGACCAAGTAAATTGGTTAACACTGTGCTAAGAAAATTTCAAAATCCGACAAGGTGTTTCCTTGAAAACTTTCTATTAGTGACTTTTGATTTAATGGAGTTCGTAGAAGAAATTGGACAGAAAACTGGTGAGAAGACAAGCAGTCCCAGAAAGAACTTTAGGAAACTTACAACTAGAATAAGTGCGAAATTTGTGAGTTCAAAAAGTTAGATGAGAACAGTTACCGTAGAAGAACTGCTAAGAACCAGTAACGACTTTCTGTTAACCTCAATATTGGTTAATAATTCACTGTGTTATTGATTTAATGAAGTGTGGAAGGAATTGCACACCTAGTGCAGAATTACAGAACTGAATTAAGAGGTGCCAGTGAAAGATTAAGTAGAAAATATAGACAAATCCAAATTTCGGGACATTTTTGCCTCCTACAGAAGCGCAACATTTCATCACGTTTTGTATTTCATTAATGTCAGTCATGTTCAGTACACACTCTTCATCCATTCTAATAGTACAGTCGGCGGAAATTCACTGATTTACGGTCTGCTGAAATCCACTGATTAATTAAGAAATGAAGTTGTCAGTAAGAAGCATTTCCGCTTTCTCTGAAATCTCTGTGTTTTCATTGGAAATCTCGTGTGCTTGGAAATTAGCTGCAGCCTCCACTACAACTTGTAATCTAGAACTCAAGCCAAGTCACATGTGCTTTCCAGCTTCACCGTTAGATTTAGATTTTTCAGTTATATTTGTAACAAGGGTTCGATTTTTGCATTTTTTTTTCTGTTTTAACTATCCGACTTCGCGTCTATTGTGCTGATCTCAGCACTTCTCGTTTTCTCTTCATTTCTCGCATCCGACGTCTCTGAATATCATCCAGATTTTTGTTCTTTTTGGAAACCTGAAATGGCCAGGCAAGAGCGTTTCCACTTGGAATGAATAAAAAGAACCTTTCCCAGATAAATCTGGTACCACTCTTCCCACCCTGGACGAATGAGAGGCTTAACGAGCCGGGGTGGGTTTGAACTAGTACTCATAATTATCGTCACCACTACCACTATGGTACCCACTCCCTGATTTAGAAACGCTTTTGCATTGCAAAACAATAATCACCAACTGCATAGTTAAATCATCTGAGCTAGTTAATTCATCTCAATAAGTTTCGCTTTTTCGTTTATCAGCTGTTGTTGGAAAAACAGCAAAGCAATCGATCAAATACAGCTGGTATTTTATGGGTTTTTCCCTCAATTTTTGGGACAAATGTATGCAAAATGGATGAAGCGATGATTCGAAAACTCAAAACCCACTGTCTATTAACTTGGACAATGTTCAACAATTCACTTTTGGTTTCTTTCAAGCCACAAGATTGCTATTAAAATATTCATACACAAAAACTGACGTTTCAGCGGTTTCGCCTTCTTCAGAGTCTGGAAAGCTCAAATTGACAAGCATTCAGATCGGTCATACACTTTCATTACACCAGCAGAAAAGGGCTCAGTACATAAACTTTCATTCACGCAATAAGCAGCATCGCTTAATCTTTAAAGGAAAACGTGACCTGTATAGGAGTCATGCTAGGTAAAAGTAATCGCCACCTTCAGTTTTCAATTGTCACTTCTCAGCTCGTAGTGAATTTTATTAACTTCAACAAAAAATATTAAGATCTCGAAATTTTTGGTTGCAGTGGAGAGTTTCTCGTGTTTTACGACGACAAAATACTATCGAAAAAGGAAGGAAGCGAAAAAGCGTGATATCAACTATCAAGAAGAAAAATGTTAAGACGTAGTGGCATTACCGAATGGATTATTTATGTTTGCATCTACCACTTTTGCGTTGGAAAGTTCACAACTTTTCAACTTTATTTTCAATTATTTTAAGATTTTGTTCCTGAAAGGGATAAAAATTAAGGGCGCAGCGTTAATCAATCCACGAAGGATGTGCTATGCATTCGCCTTCATTAAGCATTGTTTGGACGTGATTGGATGCATATCTGCCCATTACAATGACTCGGAGTTTCCTATCGTTGTATCGAGCCAGTGCAGCTTTCCTCCAGACAAGTCTGGAACCAGTTTTCCGACCCCGGAGGGATGGAAGACTTGGTGGGTCATGGGAGCTTAGATCGATTGGTGATTGAATGCAAATCTCTCTTTTACAAAATGACCTGCGATGCTACCGATACGTCGGCTCTGTGTTGCTATCCTTCCAGGCAAGTCTGGCACCGAATTCTCAACCGTGGAGAGATGAAAGGCTTGGTGAGCCATGTTGCGCGGGAATCGCTCCGGTGTGCATTCTAGGGCGCCGCCGACCACTTGGACACACGAGCCTATTCCTATTCCTAAGCGAATTAAAACTCGAAAAGCAACCGTAAAAAATTTCATGGGCCATATGCGAAACGTTATCCCACATAAGCAATACACAGGTGATTCCGCACGTAGCAAAACGTCTATGAAAATGGCGAAGTTGCAGGAACGTTTATCATCTAATCACAACAACGATAGCAACAACAATAACCGCTGATACCAACCCGACGCCAGCTCAACAAGGAGAGTTTGTCAGAATATATATAACACGTAGATTATATATGCCGAGGCTACAGAAAGTCAGT
>MQTX01000233.1:629606-640046 GCA_009735665.1 Angiostrongylus cantonensis | reverse complement strand
TATATCACACGATTTGGTTTCAGATTTCCTTACGTTTAAAGACTGGCAACTGTAAACATGAAAAATTGATTGAATTGATTAAAGAACAGCATTTGGGCTGCTAGTTTGTTCGTTTGCTTTCAAGCTCGAAATATAAGCCCTGAAGAAAAAAAGGCGAAAAGGAACAACACATATCGTGTAGTCCCACCAGAACACCACAGTTTGTTCTTGACAGATTGGGGGAACCTATGACTTTTCGACAAAAATCCGTAGATTCTAGCCGTTTTCATCACAATCCATAAAACTCAATGTGGACCGAGATTTATCGATTTAAGTTTGAAAATCGCTATTATTTTCGCACTCCATGACACCTATAGAGGTCAAGCCGCCGTATAAGAATTAAATTCGTTCGAATATCTGAAGAAATAAAAGTTTGAAAGTCCTACAAGAGTTTGGAAAAAAGTGGATGTACTGTATAATGCTGTTTGCCGTTCTATGAAAGGGTAAAAGTGCAATTTCTACTCTAAACTTCTAAACTAATTCTAATGCCAAATTCTAAGTGGATCCCATTCAGTCAGCTAATGGGAGAAAAGATTACATAATGAGAAAGAAGAATAGAACGAATGAAATGAAAGTGAGAACGTTAGAAATACTGCGGAGCACTGAGCACTATCAGGAAAGGCGATCACTAGCGTAGCTCTTTCTTCAAGCAACGCCCCTGCAACAGACAGAATTAAAAACAAGACAAATATCCCCTTATTTACTAAAAATACCTTCATAAATCGGTTAATCCGGCTCTATCATGCGACTCCGATATGTTGTTCTCATCGTGCCACTATGTTTCACGAAATATTCACGACTTTACCTCACTACAGCTGATTAGTTAATCTGTGAATTTTTCATGATAAGGAAATGACACAGAAGATTTTCTGCGTGATGAATGTCGATCGTTGATGTCTACTCAAGTTACCGAACATAAGGAGCAAGTGGTTCATAATAACTTACATAGAATAGTTCCATTTCCAAACTCAAATATCATAAATGCTCGATACCGTAGTGCTTTACACACTGCTAATATGTAACAACGATTCTTTGGATGACGGCCTATCGCTGTAAGAGCGTCGCTCGTTCTCCAATCAACGACAATTCTTGAGAAAACACAAACAAATGTGGAATTCTCTACTGCAGATGTTAGCTTCGAGAAGACAGGCCTCGAATTTTCGTTTAGTTTAGTGAAAATGCTCCAATATTAAACGATTCAGAGTCGATCTTTTTTGAGGCAATGCATCACGTTGAAAACCTGATCAGTTATTTTGTTCAGATAGCCTTTTAACTCGAACAGAAAGAGTATTTCATATCAAAAGTATACGCAGGTCAGGCAAGTACATCTGTTTCCGGCTGTACTGACACATAAACTCAGTAATAAAAGCGGCAGAAAAGGTCATACGTGTGGATAAGAACTTTTCACCCTTATAACTAACCTACCGGTACACGAGACATGATTCAAAAATCTTATCCGCCGTTAATTAAACATAAGTTTTACGTTAACCGACATAAAAAAAACACTTCCATTTATGTCCATAATTCCCGTGGTGCAGCATTTGAGATTCATGGAAATTCGTGGATACGAAGGAATAGATCCTCTCATGAAGAAATGATGGTTTTATATCAAGCGACCTATGAATGTAGTTATCATTAAAGTTCTAAGGTGGCTTTAAAATTGAAAGTGATAGAGATAAATGGGTGTTTCTGTTGATAACAAGATGTAACTCTGAACTAATCGATGTTAAGGAAATGGAAAGTGGTCTCTGTCACCATGAGTCGGTCGGACAGAGTTCGATCGATGGATGTTCCTGAAGTTACATGTAGTGAACTCAAGTCAGTGTGCTACATGACAACTTTCCATACTATATCCATACATGTTTCATTTAAATTTCTATATGAAGCCAGCACATCTTTCTGAGTATAGTTAAAGATAACGATAAAGCTCTAAGTATAGATTAATCTCTTAGCGATGCGGAATGCATTTGACTCTATTTCGCAGCATCATAAAAATGACTATTCATAGCTAGCCAGTATTACGACTTGAAATGGGCTATCTATGTATTCATTCAGCGTTTCCTACCATCAAAGATAAGTCCTGTACCAATCGGCCGACTCTGACGTAATCTCAGAACTTACAGCCGGTTATAGGATCGAACCGCTAGTACTAGTGAGGGTAAAATGAGCTGGATGGAAATGATTCGCATGACGTGAGTGGTGTGATTGATGGATAGAGGTCATCAGAGAGATTTTAATGAAACAAGAACGAATGTAAAAAATGAGAAATTCCAAGAGAACGATCAACACAAGCCGGGAAGGCATGACGAGGCGCTGGAACAACAACGTATATGACTGAGATCTGATTGCGATATGACAGGAAAGAGTGTAAAAAATCAGCTCGAATACTAAGGCATAAAGTACTGCAAACGGTATGACAATAGGAATTGCAGTCTTATAACTGAGATATTATTTGTATATATATAAATATAAATATATATATATTAGCTACAGTTATTCTTCACTTTTAATTCCGCCTTTTTGGTGCGAGTAACTCATTAATTACTTCAGTCAGTTATGATTTTAAATATGAGAAAGAGATATGAGGAGGAGAAGAGAAATTATGAGGAGAAACGACGGCTTCACCTCCTCATCATTACTCATATTTCGTAAGAGAGTAACAAAATAATGTAAATGAGTATGAAAGAAAAGTAATGAGAAGAAAAACTAATCAACTTTCCTTTCATTCTCTCTTTTCTTTCTCCTCTGAATATTAAGTGTATTATGAGCGTCTCAATTCAATACTGTTAACGTTCAATACTGTTTCTGGTTCTCTCACGTCCTTTTTTAAGTGCCGGGTAGCATATTTATCATAGAAGTTCTTCAAAATTCAAGATGATACCTTAAGATCCTAACACATGTGAAATTCACTACTCAACAGTCCTGAAAGACGCAATATTCCACAAGAAATGATGAACGCATATTTCATACCTTATTTACTGTAGGAAAAAAAGATCAATAAAATTAATCCCACCGCTTAAATAGCGCTTACAAACCCCTGTTTCTCCTTAAAATCGAAAGAAATGAATGCTGTGTAACCCGATAACAAAAAGTAATTAAAGCGATTATGGCATAGAAAATTGGAAAACAAGGGTGGTCACCATGTTATTCGCTTATTCTTAAACTATCCACATTTCCCAGATTGCTTTTCATCTACACTATTTGCCAAAGTTTCATAAATACGAGGGCGCTATCTGGAATAAATAACTTTCCATATGGTTTAATAGCCAAGTAAAAGTTTTTGCTTCCCATATAAACCTCGAAGCAGTTCAATCACACAGAAAACCACTGATTAATGTTATTGAAGTTTAATGAAAGCCAACTTTTATGGTATTATATAGAATGTTCTTGCTGAATGATAGGAAGTACAGCACACATGGAATGACTACTGCTAGTCATTCCATAGACACCACGATCCACTGTCATTCACAACGAGTTACATCCTGGAACTCAATCAGATTGCATCTCCAAAACATAGGTGTCCGGCCGTTCAAAGCTGACGTTATTCATCTTTCCACCTACTATGTCCAGATGGTTTAAGCGCATTCAATCACTAAACCGCCTAAATTAGGACTAACCGCGATCAATGTATAGTATGTGAATGAGCCATGGATTTCAATCCACTAAGAAGCTGAATGATGAGACTTTACTCGAACTACTGACGACCATCATCGCTTGAAGTCACTTTACAGTTACGAAATGCTCAAAGAAGTTGAATGAACGGAAAATTCGGCAGCATTCAATGGCATGCTTTCAGTACGATCATGCAGCCATCGATAAGAAAGCGCGTGCCAGTATTTACATTTCTCTTCTCTTGCATTTCTACCTCAGAACAACATCCAGAAGAACTGGAGATGAGGACTGTGGATCTACGACGTGAACCAAATTGCTAACCTCCAGCAGCTCACCTTCAAGAAGTGCTGTATCTAGAGATTTCGCCGGAAACCTAACGGACATGAAGAAAACAGTAAGTTTAACATCACCTAGGCAACAGTAGTTCAAATAAACTGAAGCACGTTAAAATTTAGAGGCTATATAACTTGAAAAATAGAACTGAATGAAAACAAAAGTACAAGCCAGATTTTTAGCGTGTAGAAAACCTCGCTTTATTTATCAACATCTACCTTACAAAAACAGAAACAGTAGTGTAATGGACGATATCAGCACATAAATTATGGACGCTTTTGATGGAAACGCTCGATGAAGCTCATGAATAGTGAAGAAGTAGAAGTGATTGACGAGAAATATAGAAGAAAATAAGCGATGTAATGATGTAAGATATGTAATAACGAGGTGTGGACGTAAGAAAGTTAGGAACTCCCTTAAGCGATTCCCAAACGAAACAAACGCTGCCTTAGTCAATCTTAATGTGCAACGCTGTCCTCGATGTCCGTTTCAACCCGGGGAGATCGATAGTGTTGCTATTGCAAACGGCACTCCGCATTACGTTCCGTTCCCATAGAATGTTTGTGCACACACATACACTTCATTCTTGAGCACATCAGAGAAACGCTCTGCGGTGTCTATAGTTTCATGTTTCTATAGTAATAAGGCAACGAAAAGCATATAAACAACAACAATCTAAAAATAATACGAGAAGTGTATAGAAAAACAAACACACATCGACCACACCACACGGCGTTGTTAATGGCGCATTATGTTTGAGGCCAAACTCGTGAGGTTTGTGTGGGCTGAGACGGATGCGAAATGAGGAAGAATAGGTTATTGCATTATTCGTCGTGGGAAAAAAGCTCGATAAAAAAAAGAGGACCGCATGTTTGTGTGAGTATTTTTGCCTCGGTGTGTTTTTGGTTGTTCGTTTGTATGTGGTGTGTGTATATATGTGTATACGTGTAAGTGTGTGTCTATGTATATGTATATGTATGCGTTTGTATGAGTGTATGTTTGTATATATATGAATGCATGTATGCATGTTTGTGTGTGTGGTGTGTGTATGTGTGCATGTCTGTGTGTGTATATGGATATTTGAACGCGAGCATCTATGCACATATATCATCGTTAGATCTCTAAAGAAAACACTCATAACATTTCATTTATATGAACTCCGTTGCAATAATAATCTCATAGTGATCCATTGTATTGCTGTTTTCCTTAAGAAAACAATCGTGTACACAACAGCCCAGAAGGAAGTACACGGAAAAAAGTGCCAGACGGTTCTTCAAGCCGACTTTCATAAACAGCAATATGCTGGGGCATCATTCATTGTTTAAATGAGAATTACAACGTGCTAGAAAATCATAACCCTTTAGATTTTGTCGAAATAACAACGAGTTATAGGAAGAAGTGTCGCAACAGAAAGATCTGAGAGGGATCTCAAAGTTAGCGGACACGATAGTTTCTTGCGAATTTTTAACAATGTGGACGCATAGGAAATGGCGAACGCACTTTCGCCAGTAGACGACATTCTTTTGGGATTCTCCAGAGACGTTGTTTTCGCTTTTAGATTGGATTTAGGCACAATGAAGGACCTTCATGCTGAAACAAGTTGTCACAACTGAATGCTCCGTATTTTAGGGTTCCGTTTGTAGTTAGTACATCTGTGACTGCTTTATTTGTCTTAGAGGTGGGTGTCTGCCGATGACTAATCCTTTAGGGACGTGCAAAGCATTCGTCTCCATGATTCACTGCAGAGATGACTGAATGCATATTTGGGCTATACAATGGCTGCCAAAGGGTTGCTAATGTGTCAAACACGATTCGTTTTGTCCTCGCGGACTATTTGGTACTAAATTGTCAAGTACAAGATAATAGGTGAGCTCTTCGTTAGCCAAGTATGTGGTTGCGAGGCACCATCATCTATTGAGTAATGCGCGCCGCTGTTAATGAAGTAATATAGTACGGAAAACCCGTTAGCGTTAATAACACTTCGGTTTGAATTTGTTTTAAATCCTACATCATAACAATAAAATATAAGAGGTACTAAATAAGAATAATCGTTTTACATAACTGCTAATGCTATCCATTCGCAGGCCATTATCCACTCAGTTAAAGAACGAACGAACGAATTAAAATTCACCTAATAGACTAACGTCACCGAATAGGTTTTACGACAAGAAGAAGAAGAAGACAGAAGAATTACGGGTCTCATTTAAACTATATATAGTGCATGATATATATTGGGTACAATTCGTTTGATACGAAAATGAGAATGATTTACATAATTGCTTGTCCTATGCGGTCACAGCCACTATTCAATTAATTAAGCAACGAACAAACAAACAAACAAACCAACAAACAAACAAACAAACAAACGAACATTTACCCACCTAGTCGCTTTAAACTTCAAACCAATAATTCTCAGCTCACACTAGATCGTATTAATTGGAATGAAAACCATTAGGAACTCTTGATCTTTTTTTATAAAATACAACTATAATAACGGAAACTTCTGTACCACACGAAATATGTCCTTTCCTTTTTTTCTTTTCCTTCAACGCTCATATTTCGAGGACGAAAGCAAAATCTACAACTGGATTTGGTCCTGAATGATAGATATAACTGAGATTTGGCCCAGGAGGCAATGTTGTATACCATTTATGCTTTCAGCTACTGTTCTTGTGTTGGATACTCTAAAGATTTGAATTCCATTTCTAATCATCTCGAGAACTTCAATTCTAAGCATACTTGCAACAAAAACAATGTTGTCTAAAAATATAAATGTAATTAGTACGGTAGGATAAAGTACCTCACGTGATTGTGAAATCATCGTCAGTTGTCGAAAAACGAGGTTTAAGTGTGATTCGTTAAACTCATTCTTATGTGAGTATTAAATGATTATTGATTATTTGTTGTGTATGGTTACGAATTTTAGTTGTTCTGAGTTGTAATAACCACGTTTGAGTCAAATAATGTAAGAGAAGTTTGGACAGGCGTCCTAAATGTTGCATATTTAGACAAATAACAATGACGCAATAAAAAATGCTTCGATATTCGGATACCTAGATGGTCCGCTTGTACGAATAGTGCAGATCCCAGCACATTTTCCATTCGTTTCTTCGGCTCGCAAATCTCGTCCGTGATGGCGGTTTGACCCGAGCATGGTGACGGGTGTCATATGTCGTCTATTCCTCTTACTACGTGATGTAATCATCTATGTTTCGCTATAGAAGTGCGTTCTTCTCGGTCTCGAAGACCAGTGAGATTTCGAAAGTCAGAGCTTCCTATGCAAGATGTTATGTGTGTCGATTGCATTCCAAAAAAAAAAGCCGTTTAAGTGCTCCATTAGTTGTGCACAGTACTCTTGCTATATTTGAATTATCGGCCCGCGCCACTCTGCATAGAAGAAAGTTAGGATGACTGTTTAATCGAAGAACTGAGTGCGGATTTTCGGGCCCTTTCCTTGGTCGGTGATTTCGTTGGGAGGCCCGCATGCTGCCCATGCCGCTCTGCTTCCTTCTAATTCTTTTCCTTTGTTCAGCTTATTCATTGAATATCCAAGGTATAACTACGTGGTGATCTTTGTAATCAGATCAGAACCATCCAGTTCAATTTGTTCACCATCGCAAAATTGGGTTTTCCTGAACTACGTCTTCGTCCTTATTGTGCGCGGTCCAATTTTTTCTCCCGCTTCGTTCATTGATCACTGGTACTTCTTAGAAAAATAACGATATCGTCGATGAAACGAAGATTTGGTAGGAATTTTCCACCAATACGTATGCCTTTCTCATCCTAGTCGAATGACTTTATTATCCACTGCAATGCAGCCGTAAGCACCTTTGGCTACACGGGCCGTCGGGAAACCTATATATTCGCAATGCTGTTCCGGTAACAGTCAAATAGATTTTTTACGTAGGACTGCCTACGCCTTGGTCGACGGCTGAGAGAATATCATTCGCATCTACGCTGCCAAATGCGTTTTAAAAGCCGAAAAAAGTCAAGACTGGGACCAAGTTTTGTTTCCTGCAAACTTCTATGAACCAAGACACAGTTCGGACGCGGTCCGCGCAGCAAAAATCTCGTCCAAATCCTGCTTGCTCAAATGGTTGCGCGTCATTCAATGTTTTTGATAGTTGCGACACGATAATCTTCGTGAAGAGCTTGTACAGTACATTCAAAATGAATACCGGGTGACAGTTACGAAGGTCTCCTTGGCCATTTTCTTGGTCAGGGTGACCAAGAGCAACATCCTCCAATGGTCTGGAATTTTTTCTTTTTGTAGGTGGGATGTCATTTGGGCTCTTGGAAGCAAATGCAATTCGTGCTCTCCAGCTTAAAGAACTTCTGCAAGGATATTATGAGGTCCTAGAGCTGTGCATTTTCTTTTCGTGCTTTCTACCGCAATTCGAACCTAACAACGAAAAATTCTAGTTTGGTTTTCTCCGTCCGAGATCTTACGACTCAGCACGTTAATTGACGTACGGAAAACAGAAATATCCCGTTATCAATTCCATGGCGGAAGGTGTTAGCAATCCGAACCTTGCCCATCAAGGCTGACAGTGGAACTTTATGTCAAATGAAGTCTCAAAGGAATTTTTTCAGACTGATCCTTTTTATGCTACTTTTAATAGCTTTTTTTGCTTATAGCAACGTAAATCTTCCAATGAAGTTTCTCTGCAACTGGAATTTATTACTACCCGCGTTAAGCGTGTTGCATATGATCAAGCCTCAGTGTCCTGCTTTCCTCGAGCAATTACCAAGTGGTAATGAAGAAGCGATACGATTTCTTGATTGACAAACTGAGGCGAATTTGGAGCAACTTCTTAGTCCTTTGGCAAGCAGGTCGAAGCTTTTGGTCAGGTCTTCTAATCCGCCAATCAATTTTGGATAATATTTTTCTTAGAACCTCTCAACGGTTTACCACCTCATCGTAGCAGAGGAGTGTTCCTGGGGTGACAATGTACAGCGAAAGATTCGTTCCCTCAGCAGGGTCTCCCAGCTAAGAAGGAGTCCACCGTTTCCATCAAGAAGCCTAGTTGAGAGTAAACCAATACCAGGACCCACCACCATCCTGGTATTAAAGTCGCATGATGGCAAATCTCCCTCTGATCCACAAAGGCGGCCACTGCCTGTGGTGGTGACGACAGGAGACAGACTTTGGACCTCGGCCAGGCTGACCTCGAGACGTCGGGAAACCACAACTGCTAAAGCAACCAAACTGCGAAAAAACGGAAATCATGCTAGGGTTCGTAAAACCGGTGAAGACGGTCCATCCAAGTATCCAAGTACCCAAGTGTTTTGCTCAAAATGTTTCCGACGTGTGCAGCCGCACTTTTTCCCTTTGGCCAATGACGTGAAATCTATTCTAGCCTAAGGCTGAATCGAATCTACGCACCAAGCAGACAGTGATTGGATCCAGTGCAGAACCAAGGTGGTGCTAAGTTTTCACAGAGGCAACATCTACTGTTCCCCAGAATATGGTCGATCTAAGCATGATTGGTGCAGTTAAGAGTCTCCCAAATCCAGTGGCAGGCTTCTGTCGTATGGAAAATGCAGTTTCCATGAATGAGACAATCTGTAGAAGAGTCCTGAAAGACGGTTTTCCTTCTAGTTTCTTTCTCCTATTCCAAATTTCCCGATCCTGTATTCGCTGTCGTTGACCTTTCCTAATCTGAAAAAGAAATCTCCGATAGCAAATTTATTATAAGCTTTACCACTGCGCATAACTTCCTCCACCTAATAGTAAAAGGCATCCAATGCCTACTTATCAGCTGTTTCGGTCGGTGAGTTGCTTGTATGTCGGTCATCCTGGCTTTTGCTTCTTGGAAGGCGATCACATGAAACTTGATGCGATCTGCGGCTTCAAAAAAAGTGTGAAGCTATAAATACATGGAAAGTTGCATGTAGCAATATCTGAGGATAGTGGTTTAACATCATAAGTGCACAGTAGGAAACATTCCCCGTAGGGCGTCATGTGTGTTCGTCAGATCTGACTCCATTGTCATTCTGCTAAACCTAAGATTTCTCGGGCTCTCATCAGCTGTTGTCTGACTTTTTTCACGGAAACAGCTAGTATGTGGAGTACAGAAGCTATTGGTGGCTGGCCAATTTGGTCCTCCCTGGACTCGTGACTTAACCTTGCAAAGGCATTCTCACGTCTTCTGCACGATGTGGATCTGGTGGAAGTATCTTTTCGGCAGCGATTACTCCAACGATAGACAATAAAATGACGACATAGACAATAACAATAAAATATGGCATACTAGCGATGTAACGGAAACATTTTTACACATGTAGCGCAATAGTTAGAGGTGTCGTCCAATACAGCATAATCATCAGTTAGATGTCCGGCTTAAAGCGAACCAAGCCCTCCGTTCATCCGGGTCGGAAAATTGGTAGGGGAACTACATATGAGAAAATGCCGGCTTAATATATTAGTGGGCTCCGCACACTTCATCCATCATC
>MQTX01000233.1:592199-627627 GCA_009735665.1 Angiostrongylus cantonensis | reverse complement strand
TACTCAGATACTCAGATACCCATGTATATACTCAGATACCCATGCCCACCCACCCACCCCCATGCCTTATATACCCAGATACCCATGCCCACCCACCCACCCCCATGTATATACTCAGATACCCATGCGAGTGATCAAGCGAATTCTGAAGAAGGAACTAAGAATTTTAAATCTTCACTAAGTAAATATTTTATATTTGAAAAAAAATGAAACGAAGTCCATTGGTCAATAGAGCATGACTGCCTATAATTTATTAGATAATCGGATTAGACTTTTCTACTCTCTAACGGCTGTGCAGCAAAAGCAGAGTCAATAAAACCCGCAGTTGTTGTTCTCTTTGATGGATTTTATTATGACTACAGCAAGAAGTACGTCAATTTCTTATTCTGGTAAGACTTACAAAGGAGGAGTTTTTAGATGGAAGAAATAGAACACGAAATGAATTAGACTCTACATATAGTGAGATATATATTCAGTTTGAAGAGGACAAGGAGCCGGAGGAAAAATACCTAAAAGTTTTACGGTGCACTGTAAAGTGTCATCTGTTTAAGGGCAAAACGATGCTAAATATACCAAAAAAAAAGTGGACAAAAAAACATCTTGTACGATAAAAATACTTCACTTCAAGAGCTTTTTTGCTTGTATATCACAAAAGTTATTGGCATTCGTCATATATGCTAACTATTTAAAAGGAATGAAAATGAGAAGAAGGATAAAAAAAAAGAACGAGAAAAAATTGAAGAGAATGCTAGCGGTACATTGACGCACTGCTAGTCATTCTGTAGGAAGTAAGTGTGATGAAAAAAACAGCGTTAACGACCATTCCATTAGGTAATTACAAATTGTCTCGCACCGTTCTTGTAATATAATGTGATATGTGTGCTGGATATAACTCATTGCTTAGATTGATTTTTATTGCCTCATATCAACGGGTGCCGCGACTGGAAAAAAAAGTGAACTTACTTGAATTCTATTTACACTGTAAGGCTATAAAGGTTTGCCTGTTCATATATTTGCTTATAGATACATATATCTATAGATATACATGGACAGATACATACACATCTACACACATTCATTTGCACACACCAACGTGTGCGCCTACATTCACACACGCGCACACATTTACACATACATAAACATAGACATAATAACGGACCTAAACACATATATATATACACATATACCAAATTCCTACTATATACAACCAATTTTCACTTTCGTATAAGCAATGAAACGAACTCGCAATACGTTAAAGACCAACCAGAACTTCGGGAAGAATCAGCAACACGCAAATGTTGGAAGATCTTCGTGGATGATGGATGTGAGAAAACGATTCAGATGTGAGAACTACTGCGATTCACATAGTAGACGTGAAGACGGGTTTAAAAAAATACGAAAAAAAAACTATTTCGTTCCAAGCACTGCATGATATTGTGTTGTCCGGAAATTAATGATGGATTTGAAATTGTGTTTTTAAAGTGACATTTCTCCGGTCAGAATAAACTTCATTAAACGAAATAGAAGCCGTTGGAACTCAAACATTTTCACCAACCAGAAACGTGTGCTTGTATTCCAGACGCAAAAAACAGCGCAGTTTCAGAGGCGATGAAGTTTTGGTGTCGGCTTAGCTTCTAAGGAATTTCTTGCAATGTAAACTGTCGAGGTCTTTAAAATACTGGTTGACGGGCTAGAGATCCGGGAATAAGGATAAGTGGCGGATAAGGCAAAGTTTTGTTTCGACGTGTCGCTGCGTCTCATTGCGGAGAAAGATTGGTTCTTTCCTGTTGACAAGTGTGGAGCACACTCGAAGTTTTTCGTGCATTTCGTGGATTGGCTGGGTCTACTTTACCACCACGATCGTTTCATCCGGATTCATAAAGCGTCATATTTTTGTCTTGGGAAATGCTGCAGAGTTTATTGTCACCTATCCACTGATCTGATAGTCGATGGAAAATTGAGCGTAGCACGTTGGTCAGCCACGCAATGCGGAGGCCAGGGCAGTGCGTACGCTGGAGTTTAAATTGATAGAAGTAGGTTTGTCGAAACTGCTGCTTTGACGTCAGAAATTCTAACTTCTAAAAATGCCAGAGACATAGTTTATATTATAATTCACTCATAGGGATCGTAAAATGAGCTTTGCTATGATATGCAAGAGTACAGCATTCGTGAAAATTTACTGCTGCAATATATGGAAGGAAAATAAAATTACATATTTGAGATTAAATTTTGGAAAACCTATTAGCTTGTCAGCCATAAAACTCACAAGATCCTGATTTATAAAGCCCATTTTATTCGTTTTCAATCACCAGAAATGAATTCAATTACTTCATTAAGTTCCAGATTTTCCTTCTTGTTAAATAAAGCAAGCACAATGATGCTGAAATATGGGCAAAACTCGGATGCTCACTTGGTCTTCAAACCCGCTGATTACTCACAACACGGCTCATGTGTTATTCACTGGGTAATCGCGCTTTCGAAGGTCACCTGAAGACCCGAGTTCTGCTTATATCTCGGCACCCTTATGGTTGTATTCCAAATCGTAACTTGATACGAAAAAAGAATAGGCTGTAAATATAAGTGAAAACATTACAAAGTTTGGATACTTTTACTTACATGTAAGTCATATCTCGAGCGTAAACTCGACAAGAAGAAGACCTCACTAACTTATAATAACGACATCAAGTTCCGGTTCCTAAATTGTCACATTAGACATAAATGAAAAAAATATTATCAGAAAATTGCACAAGAACAAATAGGGGATGAAATGGACAGGCTTGAAGCATTTTACTAGTAAACCACAAAACGCTAATTTGAACTTAACATTAAGCTGACCAGGTCTTGTAGGAAAGAAATACTTCATGACTTAAACGTTGAATACGATACTGCCAAAATTGAGGTATATTAACAAAGGACGGTTTTCTTTTTGAGTAATATCTCACTCAAAAAAATAAGGAATACTATCAGTACGATCCTAAACAACAAAGGATATAGTGTAAAATTTTTCATTATCACTATATTGAATATTTCCAGCGTTTTCCTTTCTCCAGGACAATAAAAACATTTCACTGTTTTTCTTGATGTGCAAACATGAGGTTGATATTAGAGCATCTATTCATTCTCAATAGCTGACGTTTCGCGGTTTCGCCTGGATGATTCTAATTGACAAGCATTTCACTTAGTCGGACATTTTCATAACCTCAGCAGATGTGATTAAATGCAGTGATGATAACCTCATGTTTGCTCATCAAGAAAACAGTGAATTATTCACCAATGCCGTGGTTAAAAGAAAGTCTGTCTTGAGGCAGTAAAAATAAAATGGGATGACTTAACAGTTGTGGAGATGACGTACGTGTGTACATGTGCGCATGTGTGCATGTCTGTGTATGTGGGTGGGTGGGTGTGTATGGCTAGAGATTCGAGCCAGTGAGAAGGCATTGCTCGGGCTCACGCCCTGATTCGATCGACTCGACTGCGAGCACATGACGAAAGATCTTCGATGACACTTTACTGCTGCTTCGATGTCTCTGCTGCTGTAAATATAGGAATACGACAGAGAACGGACCACCTAGTCAGTCAGTCAGCCACCTAGTAAAGAACTCAGCAAGTAATCCAGGAGGCGAACCAGCAAGCCAGCCGATGAGCAATGGTTGTTGCAAGCAGAGTGTGTGTGTGGTGTGTATATGTGCTTGTGCATGCGTGTATGAATGTGTACGTACGTATGTGTGTCTGTGTATGTGTATCTGTATGTCTGTATGTGTCCGTGTGTACGCGTATGTGTGTGTTGTGTATGTGTATGTGTATGTACATACGAAATCCGTTATCGATAATTGTTGAAATTCTCTTTCTCAGAGCGACATGTCTTCGTTCATCATGACTTTACCATAATACTGATAATATCTATCATCAAGTCAATGTTATCGATCAAACACAATCATTGATTGCTTCAATATAAATTGGGTGTGGTAGTCAATGTGGAGCGGCGTATGTTGACTTGATTTGTAAAATTGGCAAAATGAAAATCCTAGCGGATGGAGTAATCCATGAAAATTCTTATAGATTCATGATCCTAGATGTTAACAAATGGATTATTCGATAACTTGCTTCGTCGATTTTTCAGCAAATTAGAAAGTAGGCATTAGGTGAGTTAACAATAAAGATGAAATAATCATGAATCCTCGCAAGAGTAATGATCAAACTCCCTACTAGGTTAATCACCCAGCAATTTTTGTCCGGAGAAAAAGAATATGTTTGCATATTTGGAGAAGTAAAGTCACCAGGCATTATTTTTCGCCTTTATGTTCCCCGATATTTCGTCCCATTAGGTTCACTTCGAATAAAAGCGCATTGCTTGTTCATGTGTTTAGTAATTAGACACTTTACTCAATTTGGTAAGAAAATTGAGGAGCGGGAAGAGCAGTTATAGAAATGAGGCTGCTGGTTCGACCCTGATCAGTGGCTGGAAGCCCCTCAATCCTCCGAGAGTTGGGAAATTGGAACCCGACAAATCAGGCGAGAACTGCTGCTGATCCACAAAGCCTGCCGACAAGTTGTACTAAAGATCCAGGAAAGTGTTAGCATAACTAAACCCAGGATTCTAGCGAAAACTGACTTGAACAAGAAAAGCAAAAATCCAAGCTGAAGTCAAACCTATATGTTGAATAAGAAGATTTCGTTAATTACGAATGCAATGAAACAAATCTAATATAAGATGTGTAGGGAAGGTTCCACATAATACGTGTTGCTGAGTTGCGTTTAGAAGAAATCAAACAAATAAATAAAAGATAAAAGAAAAATATGGCGAGAACAGTTGAACATGTTAAAAGACAGATTTCCGCACGTTTAGAACCTAAAGCTTTTTTTAAAAATCTATTTAATAATTTAGTTCATCAGAACACAAGACGGCATAATAAAGCGTGTGGTAATCTCACAGTAAAACTCCCGGCACTTTTTTTTCTACAAAAAAGCTGTGCTTTTACATTTATTACCGGATAACCGAGTGACATATTCTACACGGATGGGTCAAAAATATACTAGAGCCATTTGTAGAAGCAAAGGCGCTTTGGTGTCCGTGCGCATCCTTTAATCTGCGTAACTGCAACTGTAGACCATCTCTCAATTTCAAATGTGTTCACAGACCAACATTTTTAACTATTTCCTTACATTAGAAGTGTTTTTAAAATAAATAGATAACCGAGGACACTTTCCGTTTCTTCTTTTTCTGTTGCTCCATTTTGCCGTTTCGTTGCTGTTACAGTGTGGTGCTGATTCTTAAACCACGAAATGTAGCGAATCCCAGCAGTTACCTGCAGTTGCAATTTTGTCTTAAAATAGCTAATTTACTTCTAACGTAACCATAGGGCTAGCGGACGGATGTGGTGTCGACCTAACAATATCCTATCAAGGCTTCGACCGCGACTCTAGAAAAACGCCAAATAGTAATCGGTAAGAAACCAGCCGCAGTACCCAGTTCAGTGGTCTCTTTTGCAGATGACGTTGGCCAGCAGGAAGACCGATAAGAGAGGATTAAAGCTTTAATTTCACTACACATTACAGAAACCAGACCAAAATAACATATCAAGGAGTTGTTATGGAGAGTGCTTCTTGATTTGCACCCTCAATACCAAGAGATTCTATTCGGATAATATTCATACCTTAATCACACCGCTTTTTTACGTGGAGGGTTTACAGGATAATGAAACACTAAATAATTGACATATGACAATTAAACGACCAGACGACGTTATTTGTAGACTAAAGACATTGCCGTCAAATGTCAATGGAATAGGTTTGGCGCGCCCACATTTGTTACCACATCACCATGTGAACTATCATGTCGACTCTCTAACCTTTGTCAATTCAGAACAGCATGTGACAGTTTCAAGAGAAATGTCATCTCACCATAGAACGTTTATCAACCAGCGGCCATTAAAATTCTATCCGGCTGTTGTCACAAGGACAATACAACAATACAGTTCCTTCACTAAAGTCTTGCTGTCAACGTAGGAGACAGTTTTTGTGAGAAAATGCCATTCTATTCAGAGTTTTGCCTACGTATCGTATTGATAGAGAGGTTCCACAAAATTTTTCTTTATTAAGCCTCAAATTGTCAGCTTTCGAGAAGTATTAGTGAAGCAGAGCTTGAGGCTCAAAGGGCATGTCGAAGCATGAAGAAGGATAGGGCAGCGCACAAGTCGGAAGAAAACTGAATTCATGATGAATTCACTTTGCGATGGTAAGCAAGTCGAAATATTATATATATATATATATATAGATTATACAAATGAAGGAGAGTGAAATGAACCACTTCAGGAATCTTAGGAAAGTTATCAACCAATTGATTGAACCAAAACTCTACGCTCATGTTTACCACTCAGCGGTTCTCCGACTCTCTACTATGCAATTGAGACATCGGTTGACATCAGACAATGCCAGACATTCTGTTCACCATTCACAGAACACTTTAATTATGTGGCCTATGATATGACCCTCACACATAATATTAAGTAGGCGTGCACTGTTAAGGCCTTGGGAAAATATCTTGTCTTCGAAACCAATGAGAATATACGTTGAAAGCGAAGCTAACATGGGCCTGTCGCTTAATGAGAAATCTTACCAATTACTCGACGAAAAAGAGAGCAAAGGGACCTTAAGAGAATATAAGCATCCACTGCGTCGACCACCTACAAGATGGGCGGGAGTGGTGCTCGTGGCACATCTCAACCAGCTGTATTGACAACTGGAAATAATGCATGGATCATGGATTAATACTCACAGATGTCGCCAAGCTAGAAATAGGCTGACAACGTTGACGTCCGTCGAAAAGAAAAGAAACGAATGGAATATCTTATAATGAGGTTGTGAGATTAGTGAACTCTGGGCCTAGTGTCCATGTGTCCATATAAGTAGGTGTATCTATATTTTAATCTTATTCTGATAGGTGGTACTCGAAAAACGATTGAAAAATAAAAGTCCATGAAAAGCAACAAAAATATCAAGGTAAACAATGAAAATGGAATAATTGCTTTATAGAATTAATGAAGTGCTCAAATACCAAATAATAACTTGAAAGACCGACTTTTGATTAATCTCGGGACTAACTTAAATTATCTTACGAAGTCTCGTTTTTTCAGTAGAAAAGTGTTTGCCAACACCGATTTTTGGTGTTCGACTGTCAACATTTAGCCGAATTAGCCACGGAGGGTTCGAGACTTCAGAGTCCAGCAGTATTGATATATAGCACCATTCTCAATATTAAGTGAATATTTTAGTCTTAATGAAAATCTGTGTGGAACTAACCACGGTCCATATTCCTTTGGATTATTAAGCTAATACGAGATTGGCACTAAATTTCATTCGGCTACCGTTCCCAAGTCTTCGTCCTCTTCGGAGCTGGGTTGATTTGAATCGATGTCCTGCAGACGTTCGTCCATAGCACGTGGTGTCTTCGTTGCCGCATCGAGTGCACCACCGAATGGCGTTCTCCATTAAAGCGTGCACTCCAACGGATTCGACTCGAAGGATGACGGGCTGTGCACAATACAATCAAGTCGAATCAAACCGATTATGAAGAAGATGAAGACGCAGAAATATTAGTGGAATAAAACTTTTACTTTGTGTTAGTTTAATAATGCGATACAATATTAATCATTTACATAGAGGGTTAAATGAAAGTCGCTTTCGAAGGAATGTAACACCACAATCTGCGGTACGACACCAAAGTACGTGTTATCGGCGGCTCCTTGGAATACTCTTGAGACAAGGATGATAGGATTTAAGCAAAACTCCGGACGTCAGCTGGGTTCGAAGGCTCAACTACCCTTACCGCGAGCTCACGTGGTATATAACACACTAAGCGTGGTCCTTGCCTTGTCCTTCTCTTAGCCAGCTTAAAAAACGGCTTAAGAAACAATTTAAAAATGGCTGAGAGAAAGGCAAAGCATGGGCCTTGATCAATGTGCTGTACAGAAAGTGAACCCGGGTAAGGGCAGTCGAGGGGTCGAATGCCAACTGAGGTTCCGACTTTTGCTCAAACCTCAGTTCTTTACGTCGTACCTTGTCATGAAAAAAGAATAAGTAGCAAAAAAAGTTAAAACTCTTGAGGCACTTGGGATTAATTTGAAAAATCCAAAAATGAATAGAGCAGACGAATACATCAATATCACACGTGTCTTAGCGACGTATGTTAGATCAATTTTTTAATCTGAGCGAGGTTCACTCATCATTATTTGTGAACGACATAACTCTGGTCTCATTCATTATAAAACAATGACGTCGAGTGTTTTTCATCAGGCCGCAGATTGATTAGTATTCAATAATAAGGATACGGCGATATTACAACACATCTAGGCTCTGGATAAGGTGAAGTCGCCGGAACGTCAGTCATCAGGCATCAAAATTTATGTTAACTACTAATGTAAACTCATATAGGAGGGTTCCTGAAATCACATCAACTGTTGCTTGATAGGAGAGTCGAAAAAATGCCATGTTTTCATCTCTGATTGTAAACGTTGACATGAATACACCAGTGAAACGAAAAAACGAATGAACGACTTCACCATATTTACCATTTTTAACGCACATTATGACTATTTACTATCATCTATCATTTGCCTATGCAATGATTGCCAAGTCATTTTGACACAGTAAAGCCTCCATCCGTCCTCAAAAAAGCATGTGTTATCTATGCGATTAACGAGTGACATAAAGGCATCAAAAATCGACTAGCGAGTCAGCAGCTCTGGTTATTCGCTTAACTTGCTATAGAACTCAAATACTGACGGGTTCTTTCCGTTAAGCAGTTGTCGTTAAGAGGCATCAGCTGTTTTCGACATCTTAGTAGGAGAGACAGAGCCTATCTTCTCGATTGTCCTAGACTTAAGTTGGAAATTTGAATTCTCACTCTTATTTACGGGGCACTCATGTCTTCAAAATCTCAACAGCGCATTCCAAAAACAGCGCATTGATCGCAATTTCATATTTTTTTACAGATTTCCAAATTTTTTTTTAGAAAACCACTAACTTTAACTTTGTTTTATGGATTACTGAAAAACGTAGACTTGATGGCTGTCGACTTGTTGTCTGTCGTTGCCTCCAGAAGAGCCGTACTAGCTTTCCGAGCTCATCTCCAAAATTACTTTTAGCCGAAAACAATTTGAATGGAGCATTAAACTAACCCACAAGGTGATGTATTTTCTTAAGAGGATGCACACCATAACATATGCAAAATCGTGTTGTCTAGTTACTTCTGTAAGCACTGAGAAGTTTGAGTAAGGCCCACAAGGTTTCTTTTACCGTGGATGGAACTCTTACAGTATTATTTTAGGAATAGAACTGATTTGAAACTAGTGTCCATCTAGTCTTTTTCTGGCATTGATCTCTTTACAGCGATAATGATATCATGTATAAAAGACCAAAAACAGGCTGAGACAATGGCATAAGGATTATGAGGGCTGAGTAGGGATGCACCGCATACCAAAGTTCCCCATGACCACCTTCGACTCATTACACGTGAAGTCCTTGTTCAAATCGATAAAAGTAATAAAAGGGAAAATCAACGATTCTCATGATATGAGCTCCATAGTCGCATGAATATGATAATATCTTGATCGCATAAATGCATTTCGCTCACAATTCCGTCAATTTTATATGGTTTGAGAAAGTAATTCTTAGACGACAAAAAGTAGCAAGCATAAAATTTCTTTATCGGATGTAAGGAATCGATCTTCCTTCTTGCATAGCAGAACTATCTTGTTGGTTCCGAACCACCCTGGTAAGTAGCTTGTGCATTAGCATGTAAGGTAGAAAACAGCTGTAAAAATTAGCAATACATTTCACGCATGTTTGAATTCAAATTGCCTAGGAAAGGCGTTGTACGAATGCTTATCAACAAGATTAGTATGTT
This sequence comes from Angiostrongylus cantonensis, assembly GCA_009735665.1. NCBI lineage: Eukaryota > Metazoa > Nematoda > Chromadorea > Rhabditida > Metastrongylidae > Angiostrongylus > Angiostrongylus cantonensis. The sequence continues at coordinate 617,723 of MQTX01000233.1, read as the reverse complement.
GTGGCTGAGAATGCAAAACTTGTGGCGAGGAACGTTCGTGATTGCTGAGACAGTATGTACACAGGTCAACATAGTTTTCGTAGACATCAGAGTAATCCAGCTCGTAAATAACCTTGTTCACTGAATACTATTCCGTTCGATATTCGAAATGCGATCATATTTGGCTCCATAATTGACCGTATCTCGGGTGCAGTGTAACTGAGAAACGTCCTTCGATGAAAGGAGATTCAGTGGGTCCATCACTTTAACCCATCTACATCTCGAGATAAGTGCATGATCGGATTTAGACCACGAATAGCCCTCTGCTAGCGTCATGCTGATTTGCAACGTATCATTTCTCCTTAATTACCTTCTAAACCCATTTTTCATTTATATTACAGCAGGAGAGCAATCCTTCGGAATTTTAAGGCTAGAAACCGCAGTGCAACAATTATTAAAGAAGTGACGAGAATCGTGTGTCTCGTGTCTTATGACTAACTATTTGTCTTTCAGGAGTGATTGAACAACCCATGACTACTGCTCAAAATAATGGGGTTGTAGGAGATATTTGGAAAACATTCTATATTATGATAGAGAACAGGAGACGAAAGGAAGAGATGAATTTGTACAGCAGGAGAAGAAGTAGAATGTGAGCAACTCTTCGTCGGCCACGGATGTCTGATTTTTTAACAATGGAAAATAATTTTCAATAACTAGCGAATTTGAAGAGTTCTGAACATAAAAGAATTGTAGAGCAGGCTTTGTTCCATCCTTCTAAACGTGTGAATGATATCTACGCTACTATTTAGTGTGTTTTATTATGGTCCGTCGTGGAAATACACTACTGTAAGCACTTGGAAGTACTTTGCACTCTATGTTGAGTTTATTTGGGTGTTTTTTGTTTCTTTTAATCCGCACATTCCACGAAATATCCATTGTACCTAAAGTGATATAACCGATGACTTTTAGCCAAACTACCGGCAAAAAGAATCTTCACGAAAAAGGTTTACGTGAGTTGGCAAGTGTAGAAAACGGCATGTTGGTCTCACCATTTCTATTTTGATCTGCTTTCGATCAGCTACGGAAGATACACACAGTGTCGCAAGAAAATTCTGGAAGCTACTGAACTGAAAGTGTCACCACAGTGTTCACTCGCTCGTTAGGGGTTAATAAACAACGATTAACGATTAATTTTGAACGGCTGGAGCTTGAGACGATGCCTAATTTCATGTTGGCTTCGGAATTAGACCACTCGCTCGTCATGCAAACACCATCATGCTACACCAAATAGCTATGCGGGGTTTTCGACAATAGACGCTAATTGTCCAATAACTAGAAGACTTATGAGATTGAGAACATCACAGAGTTATGGAAAAGAATTTTTTCTGATCTAGAGATATATCAGGTACTACTTATCATGCCTTATCATGACCACTCAATCAATCACACCACTTCCAGTATATGAAAATGTTCTGCAAGATTCAATGATTTTTCTCGACATATCCTATGTTCGCCTATAATCGAAGCTCATCAAAACCATTCCAAGTTTACTTAACGTGCGTCGCAAAATGGAAGGAGCTGATTATCCGATAATTGCCCATAATCTTTCAATAACTGGAGGTCTTGAGTTACGGTTAGGCTGCCATTACAGAAGAGATTTTTCTCTATCTCTTTAAGGATACATATTCATTTTTGCTGTGGCTTTGGACTCACAACTTTATATGAATACCAAGTCGTTGGCAATATTAGTCCTTGTAGCTGCCACGCGGGTCCTTTGTCTGTAAGTCGCTGAGTCGAGCGCCTTGAGACACTGGGTTACAACTTTTATGACAGTAGTAGCAATAACAACAATGACAGTAGAACGAAGTATATGGGCGAGCTGAATGAACTGGATGAACACTGGATTAACACTACGAACACTCAGAAAGCTAACTGATAGGCTGCTTATATTCCTTCTGTAATGGGTGGAGCTTAGAGACAGCGCCTAGAGAGAGTTTCTTAGAGCTTCTCAACTAGTATAATCTGACAGACTTACATCCACAGAAAGTTCGCGAAGACCATGCAATAGCTTATACAGGAAGTACATGTGAAAGGGAGCAGGTGCTTGTACGGAAAGTTCATTGGAACGGCAGATGCTGGAAAGCACTTGCAGCTAACAGCTGCTCAGTGCCCGAATTGTCGAACAAAGAAGAGCGATTTATGCAAAGTTACAGAATCCCTTTGAAGCTCGCTGCGAGTGAACTGCATGAGATAGTCGCTAAGAGACAATTTAGAAAAGATGAAAAGATAGGTTTAAGATAATTATAAGTGAACAGGAAATATACACTATTAAAGTAAATAGAAACTATTTGGGGAATAGTTCCTATAATTTTAACTTCTTTCCCCTTTCCAGCTATTTTCACCCCAAGTCCATTTTCGAAATCGATTTTTTTTTTTGGAAGAGAAATTTGTTTGGTTGGGCAGTAAAACTTGCATTCGGTTGATGAAGATCACTAGAAAGATAAAGTGGAACTTCCCTGGCTCTCCGTTAGAAAGAGTAGAGGAAGAAAAGTGGAAAATGAGTACGATGATAATGAAAATGATTATGACGAAGTAAAAGGTGAATGTTACGGCGATGTCATGCCTTACAACGATGCCAACTTCAATGAAATCCGACATAGTGTGGGGTGGAAAGAGGTTTTCCTTAGGTCCACAGAGTCGCTATATCTTTACGAATTATTCATTAACGGCATTTGGGAGGTGGTTGTAGACGAGTAACTGTGGAATGAAGAGGTTGTCTTGAAGGAAATGACAAGTGTTGAGTAACTAGAATGTTTCATCTGTCTTCTCTTTAAGAAGGAAACATTAAGCTGGTATAGTTACGGGTTTGCTAGGGTTCCAATCTTGTTCCATCATGCCATCCTAATACGGCCGATTTTCTGCTAAACTGTATATTTGAGGGCACGGTAGTCAACCTCAATCCTCCCAAAAACGCAGATGGAAAACAGACGAAACAGCATATACATGATTAGACCATTTATCGAACGGCAAGACAAACTGCAAAATATTTGATTTGAGATAAGAATTATTGTATGAAGAAGCTTAGGAATGAAAAACTATGAAATAGTAGCAGAATTTAAATGCGAGGAAATGAATCGGATGCAAGAAGTCCTTCCTAGGAGTCGCACAGGAAATTGCTTGGCGGGCCATGTAAAAAAGGAAAAACCGAAGAAATTAATGAAGGCTAAACAGGCTAAACGTGCGTTACCACCGATTGTGGCCTGTATAACTGTGAACTATTTCTCTTTGGTTTTTTCAAACACCGAGTGAGTACCAAAAATCCATTACCATCTAACGAAATTCCTATTCGAATGTTTTTCTGTTCTTTAAATCACCTTTTCACCTCAAATAAGTAATATATGATGAGTGTTTATTCTACCAAAAAAAATTATCATGATCTTATCTGATGTTTAGAGACAAGCTCTTACAAATTCACGCACACTTGCTGTTCTCATTCTAGCCAAAATAGATATGGAATATGTTAAGGAAGAAGTTTCAAACTACTTGTTAGTTAACACTGAAGAGATTCCATTACAAGTAATATTGTCTGCATGGCACTTAAAAAAATACCACTGCTTGGATTCCCTACTCAGTGGAGATTCCATAGTACCCAACTGCACTTGTTTCCATGTTTAACCACCGATTTCTTGATGAAAGCGAGAATATCTAATCTAGGTTTTAGATCAATTTGTCAAATAACAAATAATCAACTGTTTTCGTAAGACGCAAAAGCAACATCATATAATTCGTTTCAAGCTTTTGAAGAATCTACAGTAGTTTTGTTGACTTTTTTTTGTCTTGTGCTATAACTTTTGTACCTCTGTAGTTAATAGGTGTTCTATTCTATTGCTAGCCATCCTTTTTTTTTCACCAAATAATAGATCCTAGAAAAATAGAACTCTATGAAATCGTCCATCGTCACAGCAGTTTTACGAAAAAACGATCCTTAAAATATTGAAAGGAAAAATTATGTACCCACTAATATCCCACTCAGATGCGAGGAGGCACCCTAGATGCATAACCAGGAGAAGATGGAATAGAGCCGTCAGCGATCTCACCACTTCATTGTAAAGCTTTAGGAAAAGTTGAGGTCATTCTGCTTTGATTTATAACTGTCTTTTCGAATAAATACTGTATGACCTACGGTAAAAAAAAACGATTCATAAAAATGTATCGTGTCTCTTTTTTCTTTATAAACTTTTCTAACTAGAATTTTTCAACCAATTTCTTCTCTCGGTTGTAAGAAATTCTATTACTCTAAAATACAACAATTCATTAACGACTACGGCATGAAGAGCAGCAGACAACAAGCTCAGTGGTATCATTACAACTTGCTATCACTAAAAATTTTTCTACTTGTAAGCATGCAACGAAATAACTATTTAAATAGGAAATAATAACAGTAACAAGTAACCGAGCTAGAAGGATTCGCCAGAATTTCATAAAGTACTCCGACTCTATGTTCACAGCTATATGCAACAGCAACCTTACTTTATCATTTCCACAAAACAGGATGAGATACATAGACCAGGATAATCCGTTCTAGACGTGCAGCATGGATGCTGCTCAATGTTTTGTACCAGACACAAGATCTTATACATGTTAACAATGTGTTGCAGTTGTAACAGTAAAACTAAAAACTGGGAGAAAATCAATTCAGCGGGGAAAATCCAACCGACATCCCTACGACATGGAAATCCTGGCTAAATAGTGTGAATCGACTAAGTTAACTGTAAATATCGACGAATTAATACTTCCTCATTATAGGCAGTGCTTAGGACAACGTCACATCTCGAAGCCTAGGATCACTACTGCTCGAGACTTTCACGTTGTATTCATAATTTTTATTCGAAAATAATAGACGTGGATGCTTAATTCTTAGAGATTATGTGCATCATTTCTTCCAACGGTTTACCTCTTCATCACGGCTGGGAAGTGTTCATGGGTGTATAGGCTGCGATGTACAGCGGGGATTCATCACCCGGCAGGGTCTCCCAAGCTGAGAAGGAGTCTAGAGTTTCCATCAGGAAGCCTAGTTAAAAGTGAATCAATACCAGAACCTGTCACTCTCTGATCCACAAGGACAGCGACTGCTGTGGTGGTAATGGCCTGAAGAAGACTGGCCGGTTGACCTCGGGATTCTAGAGTACCACAATGGCTTAGCCAGTAAATCTCCGGAAAATGGAGAATATGCTAGGGCCTGCACAACTTGTGACAACGCGCCGTTGAAGTATGAAGTAAGTGTGTGCATCATTACACGCGCGGTAGCTGTAATTCAGCTCGGCGAAAGCAAGGTAATCTCAAGATGACAGGGAGAATCTATTGAATCAGCATTCAACTACATTCGGAATGAAGACGGAAACCCTCGAGTAGCAACTAGATTCATGAGCGAAACGCAAAAATCTTCTTAGGTGACGCATGAAACACACGAAAACGAGTGCAAGAAACGCACAGATAGAGAAAATATATATGAAGGAATGTCGTATAAATGACTAATATCCAGAAATGTAACCTTAGCAAAAGCTCGAAATTAGAGTTGTAATTTCAAACGTCATGGTCTTAATTTCGCGGACAGTTTTAGTGGATTATGAAGAAAAGTTTCCATCAACGGAATAAAACCTTCTTAAGTGTAAAAGAAGGCAATTAAATAGCGTCGAGAACCTTAGCATCTCGGAGAAATTCTGATGAAACTTCCACACTTGATTTCTCGTTTAAGCACCATGTACAAGCACCACTTTTTCCACTGAATCGAACATCACTACAAGCTGCTTTGTTGTGATGGACTAGAAACTTTCAGAGAGCATTGCAGACAACAAAGCTATGTACGACCCTAACGCCAACGTCTTTCGTAACTCTCCTCACCCGCCAGTAGACACTTCGATTTCAAAAATAATTGCTTTTAAGGGAATAAAAACTTCCGTTTTATTTCGCTGATCGGTGAATGTCTCTTCAAGTGAGGACTATTATACACATGTACTTATTTACGCAGTCGCAAATTAGCATATATTACTTCCCCTATGTCAAAATGTGGTTACTCCATAAATTTCCTGGCAAGTAAAAGTCAGACAAGAGCTCTGCTTTGAGCTTGGAGATGGCTTCAGGTAGTATCAATGTAACAAGCAATGTGTCGAAAACCATCGTCTCCAGTTCATGGACTGCTGTGTGCACACGTTCCAAAACCGAGCAAAATTTAGCTCTCCAATGTCTGTTTAAAGCGGATGTTATCTTACCTGCAATGTAATCTCGAAGCCACTTCGCCTCAACTTTCTTTCATGTGCGACTTTGCACTTTCTAATTTGCACAACAACACAAAGAAGAAAATTCATTAAGACCAAAGATAATGTTTCGCTTCCGTATATTAACAATATACTCGAACAATCAACAGTAGATTTCTCTACAATGATACAGTGTATCATAAAACTGACTGCACGAGAGGTTTTAGGAAGTCTTAAAGGACGTCTACAACATCCTATACATCATACAACAAAAATATTAAAAAAAAAAAGGCCAGCATGGATTCAAAGAATGATTGAAAACAACTAGGACGAGACAAAATAGTTTTTCAAATAACAATCCGATCAAACTTCACGTTCAAACTCGATGTTATTTGTTCACAAAATGGATACGAATGTAAACGGGCCGTCTCCTCACAAACTTAACCGTTAAGTTGTTTGCAGAAGACAAGTCTAGAAGATGGTTTTGAAGGAAGCTCCCCCTTTATAAAGTAGTTCTCGAGAAGGAAAAAAGGCAAAGCAAATGACGCAACCATGAACGCCATTATCGAAGAAACATCATAAGAAAATATCGTCCAGAAATTGGGACTAGCTGGAAATCAAGAAACCATTTATCATCAGCTTCCCACTGACACGTTATATAGGTGTAAGAACGCCCAAACATGAAGAAAATGTTAGTGGATGTTAGAGTTAGGTAAAAGAAAACTAAAGTTGTGTTAAATAGATGTGAAACACGACTAATGCCAAAGAAGAACTTCGAAAATTGAGCTAAGGAGGTTATGAGCATAATACTCAAACTGTTGCTAAGACCACAAAGAAAAATAGTGGAGCATACGAGTTAACATCAATACCACTTCACGGAAATGTCGAGCCGAGTAATAATGTTAAAGTGGTACGGAAACTAAACAATTAGAACGACCGCTTCTTTTTTTTTTGTGAACTTTTTCACCTTATCGTCAATTTTTTTTTAACTTCTAAGACAAATTGATGGTGCGCAAAGAAAAGACTGTTCCCATGAAACAGTTACGAAGATAGTTCAATCGTCCCAACGAACGTAATTCTTCTTCGCAGCTAAAAATAGAGCAAACCTGATGATTTAGAAAGAAAAAAAACGTGTAAAATGTAAAATAGATTTAAAGACCTGCATAAATTAGATTGTAACGAACTGCTCAAATTTGAAAGAAAAAAAGGAACCTGTGGTGATGAAAAGACGCAATCATCAATAAAATAATGTTAGAACTATTGCGTGTTCCATACGTAAATGAAAACGTGTAACTCCAAATCTTTTAAATAAACTAAAGACAGTATAGACATTTACAAAACACTACTACGAGATACTTGGTTCACAGTTGTATCAACACTTTAGAAGAGTAGCGGTGATGCAGAAAACAAGTTTATAAAGCTACACCAATTATAGAATAAGAAGAGCTACAAAATCTGAAGGGGGATATATTTCATGGCAAAGTCATTTCAGTGAGAACAACACAAAATATATGTGGTTCTCTGTTCACGGGAAACGCATGTTAGTTATGTTGGCGTAGTAACAAATACTTTGATACTTAGACATCCCGTCCTCACTGATTGTGTAGACCCCAAAACAATCTCCATTCTCGACGTTTTGCTGGTTTGGCCAACGTGTTTCCTCGGAGTCCCGTGGGAACGAATTGCGTTATTATCCTTTCAATGGATAACGCGTTCACCACGACACCATGCGGGACATTCGTTTCGTACTTCTCTCGGCTAGTTTTCTATAGCTTATAGCCCTACAGTTTTTATGCTGCCATATTTCAAGGAAACAGGTTGATTTTAACCACTAGTTTTAATTGCTACTTTGATGCTTTTTCACTTGGTGTCAAGAACAAAAAGCATATAGAAGCTTGCTTGCATACCTTTCGCATTAGCTAACTGCTTGTTTTCCACCTCCCGTTGTTCCATGCTAACCGAGGAACGCATTCCTAAGGTACTTTCCACCATTCGGCGAGCGATACCGACATTGGTCTTAGGACGACACGATCTGACACACAAACACACAACCGAACATGAGATGAAAAACAGAAAATGTCAACGTGCAGCCGAAGGTGTAAATCACCCACCTCGTGGGCCTCAGCTGCGCCTGAATTGCCAGAGCTTTTTCTTGAACACGTGCTGGAGATTTTGACAGCGGTCGCAATCGCAACCACTGGTGTTTGTGGAATACCAAAGCATCACGCGCTAAAGGCACTTCTCGATAACAACTGAACGAAAAAGGAAGAAAACATCGAGATTATTCACTACCTTGGCGTTCACTCTCAAACACAACGAACACCATTTTACGTTCCAGCCACTTTACCGTCGCACTACCAAAATCTGTGGTTGCTAATGCGTTAACGACGTCGTCAGCAAGCACGTATTCAGGCACGTCATACACTTCGAGAACATGGGGCAAAACTGCAAAAGAAGAGAAAATAACAATAAAAAATGAAAGTAGTGCACACTTGAAACAAAAATACCATTACTGCAATACCAATCTATTACAACTCACGATGTGGTTCCCATAACTGCGCTGTTACAGGCAGAGAGAAATTATTCATGGGACGTCTTGAAGCTGCTGCACGCTTTAGTGCATTCATCTGAACACCAAATAGTTATAGTTAATCCGTTAAGGAAACCTTGAATATCCGGTACCTGCTCTTCGAGTTTCGTATCATCAAGATTTTCCCAAGAATCGTCTTCTTCATCGTCTACAACAACAAGACTTTCATTCTGTGAAGCGTCTTCCTCACATATAACTTGGCCCACGCCACTCTTTGGAGGTCGAGCAGGTAAGCAAGAAGGCTTAACAGGTTCAACTACGAATGCTGTTTTGTTGGCATCAGAACGTCTATCGTCTTTCTCAAGAATTTCTGCAGCATCGCAATCAGTTGCGTTGTCCATGAACAAACGACGTACTACCTTATTCTCTTTAGGCTTCAATATAGGACTCGAATGCACCTGAAATATACATAATCTTAGTCAGTACTCCAATTATTACCTTCCCCTGATATTTAAGTGAAAATGACCAAGAGTATTTGTGTTCGTAACTGCGTTTTTCCTTTACGAATTACGGAAATTATCAAATTTGGAAGAACTTTCGAAAACATCAAAAGTGTTGTGTCTTAACCGTCGGCTCAGATTCTGGTGTAAGAGGTGTAATAGCCATTCCGGAAAATAAGCTTTCAATGACTCCTCTTGCTAATGCTTCAGTTTCGTCTTCACAACGAGACGATTCCAGAGATACACGATCAGACATTGGCGCTGCGTCTTAAGAAGGCAATTCTCACAAGAGCAAATAAAACAACAAACAGAAATGGTCACATCGTCAAAACAACCAATGAAATCTTACTTACTCCTATCAACGAAGCTGCTACTACTTTCGAACAAGTTCCCACTACCAAGTCCTGAACTGCCAGTTCGCAAACCTGGAAAAGACGATCACTGAAGATAATCTCCACATCCAGATGTTTATCTTAACAAAATGCATTATGTAAAACAAACAGCAAATCATTAGCTGAGGTTTTTCTATAATAATAGTTGGATAAGGAAAAATTCCAAAAGAAATTGGAACCCCAGCATCACGAAAATGAACAACTGCTGGATCTCAAAAAGTCGAAAGTTCAGAGGGAAGGTTATATCTCTAGTTAATTCATTGAAGAGCACGAAGTCTTTATCTAATGGACGGATAAAGCCACTTAACTTCCCCATGATAGCCCACTACACCTAGTTAAAAGTATTGCTAAGACAACACGCCTAAAGTTGCCACACTTTTACTTAGTCCTGATATATCACCCGTTGCTAGCTAATTCAAATTACAGCCACTTTTCATCAACATTCAAAACGTGTGTGCAATGAGATGTATCAAAAATCAAGCTCATATCAATATTCAAGAACATCAATTTAGCAATGTGGATATCTCAAGAATTGAATAACTCCCAGATGTAAGATTGCGCGACACAAAAAAATTTCTACTGCGGGTTCAGCAATCCAAATAAGGAATTGCAATTTGCTGACGAATTGAAAACTCAGTTAATACGCTTCTTCCGTAGAAAATGATGTAAACAATGTGTTAGAAACCTTTAAGGAACAAGGTGACTAGATGTGACGATGAACTGATATCACCGCAGTTTGGTAACCTCAACAAACAACAAGCCATCTAACGGTTTAACCAGGAAGAATGTTCCTACGCGTCTACATCCCATAAAGATAGGTTAAGTAAAAAAAAATTCATATCTCTTTACTTGATCACTAGTTACGACAGCTCTCTTGTAACTGACGCTGTCTCCGAACCAGGAATTATTCATAGTGTCTTCGTACTCGTGAAAAAGCAACATTAGTGATATGTAATGTCACCGCACTTAAATCATTGAACGCAGTAAGTTCAACACTACCTAGCGACTGATAAGCCGATGTTTTTCGAATATTTATAAGTTACTTGAGCTCCAAAACAGTGTAGGCTTTTGTGCCAACGGTTCCGATACTCTTCTTCGACTTGGAGACATCTTCTGCTCCTCTCTGGCCCGACTCACAATAAGAGCCTTAGACTGCGGACTTATTACTGAAACAGTCTAGTTAACAGTTTTGTAAAGACAGGTAACAAACTTACTGACTTACATGATTCAAAATTCTCGCTGATGTTCAAAAACGATGCAGGCGTAAGCGGACAACAGTCGTAATGAGTGCTGACCAACATTTCATGAGACCTCAATTTTTTCGCGTATGGTAAGCGTTCGGGGCGTTCTAGTGACGAATGCATGCTCTTATCAGTAACCGACCTGTTCGTTACCTGTAAGCAACAAGTTAGAACAAATAGTTCGAACTCTCGGTACAGACGTCCATTCATTCCACATCAGGGGATTTATAGTTCCTGTAAAGAATGATTCTATAGTAAACAAACTACATATCTAAGCAATAAATATTTCAATTTTCTACTGATGCATTACAACACGTGCAATAATTTCCATAAGCTTTTACTAGTTAAAACCTCTGATGAGTCGAGTTCAGAGCTTCCGTGATAGAATAGGCTTTTTAAGTCACCGCTTTGATACAACTGCGACTGTCTTTGTTGCTCTTCGAAACATTCATTGATGAATTGAACCTGCAACGGGAAAGTGTTAAACAAAAGTGTAATTTCAAATCAAACGAATAAAACCTGGTTATCTGGGCATGGAGTCAACGAGTTTTTTCTTTCAAATGAACATAGTTGTACCACCGATACAATTACAACTTCACTCTGCTTTACAACGAAAGACAAAAACACAAGAGCTCTTAATGAACTCATAAGGTGCTACACTTATCAATGATGAGATTTTCAGAACATAGTCAGTGTTGAACTGTCAACGATTTACCGCCTTGCCGTGGCTGGGACGCGTGCCTGGTTGTCGGGCTGCGATGTACGGCATTGGGATTCATCCCTGGCCAATCTCCCTAGATGAGTAGTCCAGCATTTCAACCAGGAAGCGCAGCTAAACGTAAACCAGTACCAAGATCCACCACCGTCCTGCTATCCAATTAGTCGCATGGTGGCAAATCTTCCTGATCCACAATGGCGGCGACTGCTTGGCTTGGGACAGACAAACTTTGACTAGGCTGGCCTCGGGAGCCCAAAGAAACTATGGCTAAACCAGCAAAACTCCGAAAAATGGAGATTATGCTGGGACCTGCACAACCAGAGAGGACAGCTCGCCCAAGTATCCAAGTAAGACAGTGTTAAGACTTAAAACGAAACGCATACAGAAGCGTCCAGTGGATAGCGCTGCTTTAATTTTTGTAACATTTGTTGCTAATTCACCAATTCCACAAGATAATGCAACGAACTCAGTGTTTGTATGCTTGTATCACAGAAGAGATTCATGGATTAGATCAATCCAGCGGATATAGCAGAACGTACCATACAGAACTGTGCACCATATATTGTTATGTATCACTAATGTCAACATTATTTATGCAAAAGATCGCAACACAGAATTACCTCCAGATCTTCAGGCTCTGCAGGATCAGTCGGTGGTTCGGTTGAAGGACAATTACTTGACAAACGACTTGATAGTGCAGGTGAACTGTGTCCTCCAATCAATGGACTTGAATGGTTTCGTTCAAGCCGAATGTGCAACTCCTACAATACGTAAACAATAAAAAGAATGAATAACTAAATACTTCCACGAAAATAAATAAGTTCAGCAGACCTTGAGTTCAAAATCGTGACAAGAGCTTGGCAAATTACTCAGGATGCTGCTGTCCTCATCATCAATGAACAAACAATCTTCGTCAGTTTGAGAAGAAATAGTTATATCTGAAAACAGACATTCCTTATCAAACAGATTTCAGCAATGACCACAATATAGTAAAAATGGGATATTGCAGAAGAATCCGAGGAAAACCTAACTAAAGTGTAACTAAGAAGGTAAAAGTACGAAAAAAGTACCAGCTCAACTTCGAAATTTTGCTAACGTTTTTAATGATGCTGAGATATTTGCAAAACTCCGAATCCCAGGCGTCTGCGGTGGGGAATAAACGCACTATTACCCTTTCCGGGGCTAACGCATTCGTCACCACACCCTGCGAATCCTTCGTTTCGTTTTTCTCTCGGAGCCGTGTTTTATTGACCTATACTTGCTATCAGCAATCAATCGTTAACGGGATTGATATGGGAAACTCTATTGGGAAATCTAACTATGTTAATATTCAGTAATAGGCTGTTACCTCCCGATTCTAGACATCCTAGATGCCTTAAATGGAAAAAGACAAAACAAAAGCGATAACGAAGACCGATGAGAATATGAATGATCAAGAAATCATACCATGTGGAGCTCTACTATTGTTGTTACCACTTGGTGACGGGCCATATATTGGTGGCACATAAGAGTGAAACGGCGCTTGAGAAGTAGCTGTTGTTGCAGCCAACTGCATAGCTTGGTTAAAGAGAGCAGCATCGAACTGACCCGATCCAAACGTGGCCGTACAGGGTAGACTCGGTTTACCACTAAACAATCTCGATCCATCCATCACCACACATTGTTTAGGAACACTCGTCAATCTGCAAACAGCTCTCTTAGGTGGTCAAATTCCACAGCCTCATCTTCCATAGGCCGTTAAATACCCCACCAAATATTGTCATTGCCATGTCATAGTAAGCACGGTTAGTAATGATGAACAGCGACTTATTTAAGGCAAAAAAAAATTTGTACTGAAAAGAAACTGGTAAAATAACAGGATGCCTAGCAGCGAAAGATAACTCGACGTTTAATGACTTCTCCATAAAGGCATTAAGACAAAATTATAAATGTGTGTACTATTGTTATGAACCCCAACAATCTCAACAACCCATTCAAAATTATACACCTAGTTCAGCATTTTCTCCTCTTCAGTGGTATAACAACAAAATAGTAAGGTAGAAGCAAAGATATGTTGGGACAACAACAAGTACTATACTTGTAATCATAATCAGCTCACAATGAAAGTGAACTGCAAACGGAATATATAACAAATACATAATAGAAGACTTACCCGGTAATGACGTTTTGTTTGGCAATTGCGTCAAAACCAGCTAGTGTGGACATTACAGCTTCTGAAATAGAAGTGACAACACAGGTATAAATCTTCAACTTTTAGGATAACTAACCCGTAATCCTAAAAATGACACACTCTGGAAAGTCATACTGGTTAACCATACGTATTGGTAAATACTCGAATGCTTATACGGCCCATCCTCGCTGCTTGTACAGGCCCCAATACAATCTCCAATTTTTGGAGTGTTGTGGTTTAGCCATTGTGGTTCCTTAAGGCTCCGAGACCAGGAGGGCCGAAGTCTGCCCTAGGTTGCCACCACCAGACAGCCGCCGCCCTCTTGCATAAGAGATTTGCCACTACGCAAAGTTTCATACCCAGACGGTGACAGATTTTGCCTTGCCCTTGGTTTACTCCTGTCTGGGCTTCCTGACGGAAACACCGGACTCCTCCTCAGCCTGGGAGACCGTGTTATAAGGACGAAAACCCCCGCTGGGCATCGGAGTCCGACACCCAGGAACACCTCACAGCCACGATGACGCGGTAAACCAGTGGGAGAATTCGTGAATATTTTCTAGAATTGAGCATCAATTGAGAATTGAGCATTGAGCTGACGGCTTGAGATTGTAAACCGAGACGTACAGGATATCCGTACAAGTACACCGACAGTAAAGAGAAACCAGAAAGAAAGAAAAGCAAACTCACGGAATTCCGAGTCTGACCCTGCCCGACGAAATGAGGTGAGCGGCTGTCCGCCACTGCAACTGATTCACATTTACTCTTGATCGTTACGTACTTAAATAAGTAGTAAGAGCTTCAAAAATAAGGTAAGTTAGACGAAGACTAAAAGGTACGCCATCAAATTGACCATAACAACCTTAAGGCCTACAAACATAAGGTGAACACGAGAAATCGATATGATGAAGGCGGATCTTAGACAATCGTCTTCCTTGTGAACGAGGTAAACTCTACACACCCAGCATTGCGTCATCACGACAATGACAGGACGCGCATGTATCGAAGGCGACCGTGCTGCGACCGCTCCGCCCAACTTGGCGGCGCGGCAGTCGATGCGCGCATAACCACTGCGGCGCGGTTGCACACGATTCTCTTACCGGACGCAATTTTACAGTCCTTGCTGCAAATACGCCGTGATGATTTTCATAACAGATGGATTGCTTCACAACATGGTAGTTCACTCAGTTATGCCATATGGATACTTCCAGTCACGAATCGATGTAGTGTAACTTGTAGCAATGGAGAACGTGAAGTGAATGCGTGCCTAGGAAGTTTTTCTACCAGCTTGGTGGCTGGTATTGTGGAGGTATTAAAATGTTGCCTTTTATGTGTGAACGGTGCAATGCTTGAAAACCTCTGTCTGAAAAAACTAACGCCACTTGTTTCTGTGCCCGAGCTTAAGTACGTGACTTGTTATTATGTCATTGCAACTGTTTATCCCTTCTGAAGTAGTAAAACCGTCATCTTTGGGCGTTTCGAAAGCGTAGTGAGGCTTTCATGTTTACAAGATAATTTCGTTTGAAGAGATATCTTACAGCGTTGATGAAATCGTTGAAAATTTTTTATAACCATTCATCTTTTTTTCCTTTTTTTTTCGACTGCGTTAAGTGGTTCCGCTAGACATGCAGTACCTATGGAGAAAAATGGTGCTATACATTTTAAGGTTTTGAAGAAATGTAGCCGTACGAACTTATAACGAATGGATTTCTCAATCACAGGCTAACCCAGGAAAATATCCGGAATTTCTGGTATTGAGCACCCATTTGATAGGCTGAACACGTCGTTTCTGAAGACACATTCTCATGGCAACGGTGAGGGCCATATGACTGGAAGAGTGGTAACCAGTATTGCCATAGAATGTTTCTTCACTTTACAAATAAAAGGCTGAGGTAAGGGTCTCGCCATGGGAACTACGCCTCTACCAAATTGTGAATATAGTGAAGTTGCTCGATGTCTAGACACTTCTGCCATGTGTATCGCGGAAATTTGAGCCAGCCGATCGTGGTAGTATAATGGAAATAGTGAGTAAAATCTTATCAGTCATAATGGAAAGCAAAAATGCTCGGATTTGTACACGATACTATGTGAAAATTGGGACTTTAATTCCTTAAGCAAGTATGGAAACGACTGCAACCTATTGATCTAAGGTCATATATAAGCTTTCAGAATAGGTGAATAACTGAATCTAGTGGTCACCTGTAATGCCGAAATATCTGATTAGTAATCTATCTTGTTGTGATAGAAGGAAGACAGTGTACATCCTCTGAGCTCCAGAAGTCTCCCAGTTCATCGTTGTAAAAAATGAAACTCCTTTTAGAAAAGATTAGTAGGTTACAAACGCCTTCTGTTAAGTAGCATAGTTCATTACTATTCAGGACATATCTGTTGCAGTTGGAACTGATCATTTTCGGCCGTCCATGAATCGTGTCCGTGAATCATGTTGAGACCAATGTACTTTAAGCAAGCATCATTTGGTGAATGGAGTTCGGGAACGTTGCTAGGATTTCTTTCAAGACTTATCCAATGAGATCGTACTTATACTCTATATGTTTTGCTATTGCGGGGCATGATGTCATCAAAAGTTTTTTTTCTTGTTGACTTTGTATTTGATGAGTCTTCTAATTCCACTGTGAAAGAAGAAAAAAAAAAACGAAAACAAAGAATGTGATTCATCAGTTCCACTGCTGTAAGACATCTGTATCGTGCCAAACCATTCAGGAAACAAATTACTGAGGAATTAAAACATGAAGGAACGGGGAAGTCATCTGTTTCAATAGCGAGTAAAATGTTTATCTCAGCAAAAATTCCCACTCCTACGTCTATTACTCCTACAAATCAAAAAATTCCTTTTATGAAAACATTTTGTTTATTACAACTAAAACAGATGTAACAACAGATTCTCATAATCTATGATGTAACAAGTAAAATCGTAGGATTAGAAGAGTAAAATGGAATTACAGTGGGAGCAGAATTATATTGGGAGCGTCAGCAGAGCAGCAGTCAAAGATGCCTCGTAATACTTATGCATGGTCGGCCACTCCAAACCGCGCCCGTGGCAACCAAGCCTCGTCAGCTCTTTGGATTCAGCGATGCCCTTTCAGACTGGTCTGAGAAAAGCTTACATCGAATAACAGAGGCTGATAATTGGTTGTGGTGAAGGCCTGGGGAACGCAACTGTAGAGATCGCAGACATCCAAGGAGATTCAAACAGATCATCATTCGACGACATTCTTCAAGAAAAGAAAGCTCTCAAGTTAATGCCAAATTTGCAGCGAAATCCCAAGGCTTTTGTAGATCACCGATACGAGACAAAAGAGGATAAAAAAGTGCTGGTCGTCACAATATGTGAAGCCAGATGATAGTGATAAATATGCAAGTAAATAAAACGGCATATGGTTAGGTAGAACTGTTTACAGACCGTTACGATAGTTTAAGTCGTTGCTCAGATAAATACGAACAGAAGGTTATTCGTGAAGAACAAAGATGAAAAAAAAGTTATTCCCGACCTAATCGAATTAAGTGCTTCCGACAGATAGCGAGAAAAGTTTATCCGACAGAATTGAAATAGCAGAAAGTTCCTGGGAAGATGAATCCCAAAGTGCCATAAATACAATTCAGCAAAGAAATTTGTTCAGAAATCTCTTACGACCATTTGAGATTATTCCGACACTCCGAAAAAATTGCGGGAAAGAGAAAATGAGAAAAAACAGAATTGTGAGGGATACACAAGGTCGATTAACGATTTGAGCTACGAAGAATGCTTTAGAAAGTGATGTTTTACTTTAACAGGGACAATCGAAATACTTCAACTTTTATTCGACCATAGGTACAGATCGTATATATGCAAATATATATATATATATAAATATATATATATATGTGTATGGTTCTATGTATGCGTATGTACATGTATACGTAAGTACATTTTCACTCATGGTAAAAACTGATCCGTGTATGAGTCACCGTCAAAAGAAGTGCGAAACGTTTGGAATTTGACAAGAACGAGACCGGAAAGTCTTAGATGTGATTGGTGCTTATCCTTGAAACTTAATGAATTATTCATAAGAAATTACCTACCATTCACTAATACAGACGTAGTAGTGAAGAAAAGTTTTAATGATATTCTTTTTGCTTGACATATTTGACATACTTGTGGTATCTATGTTTGTATACTAGAACTACCGCTCCACTTCTTGAAAATGGAAGTGGACATTCCCTGGACTATTAATTTTTACTCTTCGTTCCTACGACCTGCGTAGAACATATTTATTGTGATTAAAGTCATTGATTTATTTATCCATATTGCATGAAGCACTGATGGTTAATGATTTAAAAAAGAAAAAACGGAAACTATGACATGATGATGAAGAAGATGATGAAAAAGTGTCATTCTTGCTGTTTAGTATACTTATTCTTCAATACAAGATGTAGTCTACCAATGGTTTGCCGCCTCACTGCGGCTGGGAGATGTTGTTTGGTGTCGAGCTGCGATGTACAGCAGGGGGTTCATGGTCCAGCCAGGTCTTCCAGGCTCAGAAGTAGTCAGACGCGCTTTATCGGAAGGTCCATCCGCTAGTCAAGCTAAGAGTAAACAAATACCAAGAATCACCACCGTCCTAGTAACAAACCAGTTCCGTGGTGGCAAGTCTCCCTCTAATTCACTAATGCAGCGACTGCCTGGTATGGTGACGACGTGAGGAAGGCTTCAGCTAAGCTGACCTCGGGACTCCAGGGAGTCACATTGGCTAAGCCTGCAAATCTCCAGAGAATGGAAATTGTGCTGGGACCGCCACAACCAATGGAAACGGACCGTCCATGTATCAAACTGAGTAAGCATAGGTTGTAGAATTGGTTAGATATTAAAACGTTGATATCTAACCAATATATACATATTTTAAAGAGCGGTACAATTAAACCGAAATGGTAGAGCGAAAGATCGTTTTGCATAGAAAGTAGTTGTCTGTACGGAATATGGCATGCGTTTAATATGAAATCACCAGTTGAATAGTGAATAAGATGGTGTGGAATAACAAATTACGTTTTGCTAAAAAAATTGTTGTTAACAGGTAAGTGAAGCGTATAAGAAATGAAAGCGTTCAGAGTAGATTTGCTTTTCCACGGACTACTAGAGTGGTCATAGCAACAATCGCAAACAACTTGTGTGGGGCTGGTGCAATTAGAATTGTGCTATTATGTTATTATTGTTAGCATTATTGTTGTTATCATGATTATTGCTATGTTGTTTGAGTTATGTCTATTCTACTTTATCTATGAAAAGCATGCGGAGAAGAAAAAAGAACTCTAAAAGAGCGTCTTCTCGAAGATACAAGACATTTTTGAACACGATTTAGCCATGTTTACTAGGATACTATGGTGCTAGTTTTTGTAGAAATATGTCTATTTTGTCATTTCGGATGGTTTGGTGTATAATAAAAGGTAAAAACTAGCTGAGATGCAAGCGAAACAAGGGATCTGCATGGTGTGGTGGTAAATGCGTTAGCTCCCAGAAAAGGTGGTAGCATGATCGTTTCCCACTGCAGCCACCTGCTGTTTGGAGTTTTGCAAATATCTCAGCATTATTCTAATTGCATTCATCCCTTTTGTGAAAATTTTTAAGAGGCAGTTGATAATGAAATTAACATTGTAATTTCGATTACAACCTCGGCTTATCTGGCTTCTTTGCCAAATTGGGCTACTCTGAACACTCTCATTGACGGGTGAATGAAAGGTAAAGTTCACCATTTCTGTAACATTGTAAGCGATTGCAGTAACCATTTCGCTTAAGAGATTTAGTAATGACTACCCTTTGGTTATTGATAAGCTAGCCATGAGGTTTTAATATATTTCTGTTACGGCTCTTAGCTCAACAATGAAGCAAAATATTATTCACAATGCATTGTGAGTTCTAATGAATGTCGGAACTGAATGTTCACTAATTGTGCATTTAAATTGTTTAACTGTTGTTAAGGACCGAGGCTTAGTCGATATCAATGGAACACCGAGCGGTGTCCATGTTTAAATGTACTTCTGGGACAAAACCAGTACTAATTCATTGAGCTTAAGACCATGATGGTGATAATTGGTCAGGTGGTCGGCCAGCCGGCATCGAAACGTTTGTGATGAACAAACCGAGGGGATCGCATCAGCTACGGCCGAAACTTCGCATTTTCTTCCAACGTAGTTGCAGATTTATATAAGTAAAGCTGAAAAGGCAGAATCTTTTGAGGTTGATCAATCTCTGAGGGATCCGCCATGCATTCGACTTCATTAAGCATCGTTAGAGGTAATTGAATGCAAATCTGTTCTATGCAATAATTCACGGTGGTCTACTGATGCAACGAGTCGTGGTTGCCATCCTCCCTAAGAAGTCTGGTATCAATTTGTCGAACTCGGAGGGTCGGCAGACAAGGTGAGCCTAGGACATCAAAAACAGGACACGTGGCATCAAACGCACATGCATTGCAGGGCATCTCTAACTGCGCTACATGCTCGTCGGACACTTTTTCTTCCTTTTTCTTGTACTTCTTTTCTCACGTCTACAACGCCCATCCCAGCATTTCTCACATTCGATTCGTTCCCTCTAGTTAATCATGCACAAAGGTCTTCCAAGTTTTACATGAGGCTTCGGCTGCTGTGTGGGGATTTTCGCTTCATAATGAATGCCATAGCATGCCATAGAATGCTGGTCGGGTAGAATTTTCCTATAATCCTGAGATAGCAACGCCAAAGTGCTGCCATTTGGATTTCAGAGAGTTTTTTTTCGGACAACTCTGGTACCAATTTACCAACCCCGGATGGATGAGAGACCTGGTGTTCCCAAGGCGGTATCGAACCAGCACTGTCCTCGTGATGACCGACAGCATTATGCCATCCGCTCAGTGTCCCAGTTCTGTATAAAATTTTCTTTTCTTCCTCTCTACTTTAAGTACCATACTAATCCGGGTATTGCTTCCGTTGGTATTTGTGTTCCTGTGCTCTTTCTTCAATGTAATCTATGATAACAATGACATTGTTAAAAGCACAATCTACACGAATAGTAGCAGTTCATAAAAAAAAATCGAGGATGCCATCCATCGGTTTTTTTACGCTGTCACTTCAATTTTTAAGGAAGAAGGCACATGATTAGTGAAAAAGTTTAACATTTTATGAAAAATATCTTAAGTTCTATACACTGGACGTCTGCTTCGTCATCGTTCACTTTCAACATAGAATCATTTGTTTACTAATCGTTAATAATAACGATTATAATCAATAATGTTGTCATGTCAGTAATGTCAATGTAAATACAATAAGATGGTTGAAAAAAGTGAAAACGAGGAATAATGTAAATATAACACCACTATCAGTAGTAATAATATTGAAGATATAATTTGTTTGTTTATATGACCCGTATTCACGTCCATCACGCTGATCAAAGCACTTCTCGCATTCGATTCGCCTCCATTGTCCCTGAAGATCCTCAACTTTTACGCTCGGTTACTGCTCGAGGATTTTCATTTCATCTTGAATGTCGTAGAATGCTAGTCGACTAGATTCTCCCTGGAGTCCTGATTTAGCCGGGCTGAAGCGTTCCCAGTTGGACTGCAGAGAGTGAATTTTTTCCTGGGCAAGTCCAGTACAAATTTCCTTACCCCGAGGGACGTGACGCTTGATTGGCCCGGTGCGGAATCGAACTAGAACCATGCTCGTGATGAATGACGTCACTACCACTGTGCTATTCGCTATGTTATTAAAAGTGTAATAATATTATGAAATTAACTAATGCTTATAGCATCAGTATGTTTATAACCATTTGTTCTCTCCGATCGTTTTATCTTTAATATAAATAAATATATACTGCGCAAAGAATTATTAAATGATGAAGATTACATGGAGTGGTAACAAATTGAATGTGAATGTGAAGTTTACTTTTGCCCTGTTCGCATTTATTGGTGTTAATCTTGCTCGTATACTGTTTATTGTGTAGTCACGAAAAGGAACATTATCGTATAAAACAACAAGCTAGGGTAAATGAACTTGAATAGTACAACTTGATAGTACAAGTGATGTGCCACCGATACTACAAAGAGTTATGTATGAGGTTAATAACTTGCTAACGGTTACTGGTTAAACATGTGTGAAAGAATTCTAATTAGAGCTACCAAATAGCGGATAACTGTATTGCTAGTGAACGTGCCTTTTTGTGATCGAAACGTTGATTTTCATGGTTTGTTGATTTAATTGATGAAAGTTGATGACAGCTGCCCGATTGCAAATATGTCAACCAGTTCAGTGCCGATGTAAAAATGCTTTCTCAAACTCAATCAATAGGGCAAAGTGTAGGTTAGATGATGACAATGGAATGTATAAATCAGTAGAAGTCGTTTTCATGTCAATATCAATAAACGATTAAACAGAATCTTATATGCTCCTTTCTTTTTCTCGTCTTTTCTTTTTTGTTTTTTTTTTACATTTCCCGATGTGGGATCCAGTATGGCAGAAGTCACTCTCATTCAATAACTGGTTAGTATCTGTGACTGTGGTGAAATTAGGTGAAATCGGCATTGTCTTGTAGATGTATACTAGGTTTTTACAACTGTTCTCGTCTTTCCCACATGGAAAAAAAAGAGAACAGTTACACGTCGTAGAATGACAACGCTACAAGAGAGGATGATAATTTCTTTTAGAAGTTTCGTGAAAAATTTTATTCAGACTTGATTCGATAATTGAACGACCAAGAGATTTCGATACGAATGAGTTGTTGTGTATTACTGCCGCTGTTGTTATGGCTGTTGCTGTTGATAACGTTAATTTTTTATTTGCTGTCTACTTCATTTTTCACGGAAGGTTATAATGTGTGACACAACCACAATGATGCTGAGATATCTGCAAAATCTTCGGACCGCAGGCGTCTGCGTTAGGGGACGAATGCGCTATTACCACTTCCGGGTGCTAACGCGTTCACCACCACACCATGCGGATAAAGGAAAAAAACTGATGTTGTGATTTCGAGTGCAGCCTCAGATTATGTGGGTTCATTGTCCATTTAGGCTCCCCAGATCAATTCCACTGACGGGTGATTGCTGATGGCATTGATCGATAGAACTAGCTGAGAGACAGCCAAGACGAAGAACCCACATGGTGTGGTGGTAAACGCGTGATCCCCCGGGAAGAGTAATAGCCACCACACACAAATGCGATGTGGAGATTTTACAGATATCTCAGCATCATTGTGGCTGTTTCTAATGTTACTACTATGGTTATTGTTAATACTGTAGTGTTATATTATAGTAGTTTCGTGTTTTTTCTAATATTATTTGTAAAGTGATTATTCGACACAGTGAAATGAGAAGAAATGAAGGATTTCTATGCTTTCCATGGAAGACGACAACAGCAACAACAACGTGTACTTGGTGGTTAGTCAAAATCAACATCGCAACAAAACTGGTTGACGCCAAGAGAGAAATCGCGATGCGAAAATCTCTAAACTGTCAAAACAAACAACTTGTTGCATTTAAACGAATGAGAGCATGAGAGGAAAAAACAGAAGGAAAGCGAAGGGTAAACTAGCGTTTTTTGGTAAACATTCGTTCATTAGGTTTTGTGAAATCCTCTATGAGTACTAAGGACATGTATGTCGAATAATAGAAAGTATTTTTGCTAATTTTGTTGACATTTTTTTTCGGAGTTGTCAGAATACTCAATTTTTGCAGCACTTTCACAAACGGGTACCAAATAGTAGAAAAATCTAATGCATCACTTTCTCTCATTACATTAAGCATCGAAGCTAGAACATCTTTATGGCATATTATCGACAATCGATATTATTTTAACAGTTTGTTTGTTGTGCTTTTTTTCTACTTGAAATGATTTTTGTAAGAAAAGCGAACGGCATCTATAAGTATGATGATGAATTGAGCAGTTTTAATCTTCATGTCCTTCGTCTCAGGTTGTCAACGTCATGTATTTGCTGCAGTTCGCACTATTCAGATTGGTACGAATAAATGGACAGTTCTAAATGAATTGTTAGCCGCCACTTATTTTTGTGATATGTTCCAGAAGTAGCGAATAAGCTCTGACTGGTTTAAACTAGGACATAACGACGAAAATGATGAACACGTTCTACAACAGCATTAAACACATTTTAAATGATTTGCTGATTTCCTGTTTTTTTTTTCTCGCCAACCTATTCTATATTGATAATTTTACACAGTAATACGACCACCTACCGTATCAGGGCATGCTAGTGGTAAATCAGGTCCTGAAAGTGAACCTTCAGTCGTCTTATTGCCAACCGGTTCAAGAATATTCTTCCATAGCCATGTACTAACCAAAGCGTGTCCGTATTGTGAGAAATGGAAACAATCCGGTGCGAAAATTTCCATATCGTATTTACCGCCCTAAAAGGTAAAGGTGTGGTCATTTTCGATTAAGCTGTTTGCAATTTTTGAAGTTAACCGTTCTTTAAGAAAAAAAAGCACGTTTCTGAATTTATAACATATATTATATTATATATTAATTATAAACAGCTTATTTCGACAACTAGCGCGTCTACTTCATTTTTGATGTTTGAAAACTACTTTTCACCTTAAAATGAGACCAGGAAGTATTTGGAAGTATGCAGCCTTACATAAACTACTGGAAAACACTATACCACCGTGACTGACTACAATACATAAGTGATCGTTGACTCGATCCCATGGGTCAACCAAACTCTCCTTCCTTCTCACTTACTTGGATACTTGGACGTCCCGTCCTCACTGGCTGTGCAGGCCTCAACATAAACTCTATTTTTCGGAGTTTTGCTGGTTTAGCCAATGCGGTTCCCTGGAGTCCCGAGGTCAGCCTAGTCAAAGCCATCCGCAGGTCGTCAACACGGCAGGCGCTTGCCGCCCTTGTGAATCAGAGAGAGATTTGCCACCACGCGACTAGTTTGATACCAGGACGGTGGTAAACCCTGGTATTGTTTTACTTTTAGATGGTCTTCCTAATGGAAACGCCGAACTCCTCAGCTCGGAGACCCTGCGGGGGGATAAAGTCTTCGCTGTACATCGCAGCCCGACACCCAGGAACAGCTCCGGGCTACGACAACGCGGTGAACCGTTGGGAGGCCCCTTCCTTCTAAGTTCATTGAATTCGTGCCACTCTTGCCTGGGTATCTGAGCAATGTAAAATACTTACTTTACTCATTGCTGAAACTTTGTAATTATTCTATAGATGACGTATGTTTTCAATCGCCTCCATGATTCTTAAGATATCCACAAATGCATGAGTCATATATGACTCTCTTTCTTTTCAGTTGTTTATTTTATCCCACAAAGGTCTTTTTTGTGTTCACTCGATAATTTACTCAGACGGATGTTTTCGAACGAGAACATAAACACAACAATTTTATATTATTTATTGCCTACTTTTTTAACGGCAGGGTGCAATGCGAAATATAACTTCAATGATGCTGAGATATTTTGCAAAGCTCCGGACTGCAGGTGTCTGCGGTGAGGAACGAACGCGCTATTGTCCTTTCTGGAGAATAACACGTTTCACCACTACACCATGCCGGTCCTTCGTATCGCCTGTCTCTTAGCTAGTTCTATCGACCTCTTGCTATCTTCAATCACCCATCAGCGGGATTAACCTGGAGAGCCCAAATCGGCAACGAAACTTGTTCCTTTATTCCCCGGAAAGGACAATAGCGCGTTCGTTCCCCACCGCAGAAACCCGCGGTCCGGAGCTTGCAAAATATCTCAACATCATTGAAGTT
>MQTX01000233.1:558181-592056 GCA_009735665.1 Angiostrongylus cantonensis | reverse complement strand
CATGCATGCATACATATATATATATTATATGTATATATATGATAGAGTTTTGGGAGTTCGAAACGTTGTGCCAATTCGCCTTTTTGTTTATTTCGACCGGTGACCGGCTTTATGAAAGGGTTCAGAATTTATAAGACCTTCTTATGATAGCTGAGATAGCGTAGATGAGAAAGGGGAAAAAATTCCTAAAGGATGAGAGGCATTTAGCATAAAAATTGGTTGAATATGATATGAATTCGACATGAAAACACAATTATATTCAAACGAAAAATTCACAAGGCTGTAATATAAAGCGCTGGGAAATATAAGTATCAACTAGTGGCTGGGCTATTTTTGGAGATTATAACTCTATTCATACTTTAATGAAGCTGAGATATTTGCAAAACTCTGGACCCGCAGGTGTCTATGGTGGGGAACTAACCTGGAGAGCCCAAATCGGCAACGAAACTTGTTCCTTTATTCCCCGGAAAGGACAATAGCGCGTTCGTTCCCCACCGCAGAAACCCGCGGTCCGGAGCTTGCAAAATATCTCAACATCATTGAAGTTATAAACACAACAATTTGCAAAAACTGTTATGCAGTCGAGCTCGTTCATTTCAATTGAAAACCGTGGCTAAAGCATTGCAAAGACCAATGCTACTCTGCTGGATACATGTCTAACGACAGTGTAGCACATTGGAACAATGGGGCCGACTCGATCGCTTGCTTTTTAAACCGACAGAGAAGCACGAACACTGTTGCTAATGAGTGGAGAACATGTAACTTCTTTGTGGAAAATATATTTGGCCAGGTTACACTGCGTGAATGGCCAAAAAATAGCCGCCGTTGCGAATGTCTTAATGGAGTTGAATAAATGCAATTTTACTGTCATTTACTAGTTTTCACGGCAGGGTATTATTTGTGAAACAACTACGAGGATGCTGAGATATTTGCAAAACTCCGAACGACAGGTGTCAACGGTGGGAAACGAACGCGCTATTGTCCTTTCCGGTGAGTAAAGCGCTCACCACCACATCATGCGGGTCCTTCGTTTCGCCTTTCTCTCAGCTAGTTCTATCGAAAAGGAAGTGGTAATAGTTAGACGATGATCATAGACCGAGGTGTTATTAACAGTCAAACAGAGTAACCTCATATAAAATGTGGTCAGAGACCCTCTATCGAACATCATCGTCACAGTCTTCCATGATGACAAAATGATAACAATACCCATCCTATGTAGTACAATGGCACCTTATTTCAAATAATATGTCAATAAAAGATAAAAGTGATTGCTGATGGCAAAAAGATCGATAGAACTAGCTGAGAGACAGGCGAAACGAAGGACCCGCATGGTGTGGTGGCGAGCGCGTTACTCTACGGAAAGGACAATAGCGCGTTCGTTCCCCACCATAGACACCTGCGGTCCAGAGTTTTGCAAATATCTCAGCTTCATTAAAGTTATATTTCGCAATATACCCTGCCATCAAAAAGAGTAGGCAGTAGACAAAAACGGTTAAAATTCTATTCATACTTTCATCACGACAACTGGACCGAGATAGAGCTCGAAGCAAATCCATGGTGAGTATTTGTGTTTCATTTTTGGGTAAATATATCATAATTTTCTGAACCCCTATGAATAATGTATAGGGGCAGATAACACAACGGTAGTGATGCCCGTCATCACGAACATGGTGTTAGTTCGTTTGCGCTTTGAGCTAACCAAGTCCCTCACCCCACCGTGGTTGGAAAATTGGTAGCGGACCTGTCTACGAAAAAAAATCACTCACTGCAGTCCAATTGGGAACACTCCAGCCCAGCTATCTCAGGTCTCCAGAGAAAATTGCTCGACCAGCATTCTACGGCATTCAAGGTGAAATGAAAATCCTCAAGCAGCAATTGAAGCCACAAGTAAAAACTTGGAAGGTCTTCGTGGACGATGGATGCGAGGAAACAAATTGGATGCAAGAAGTGCTGGGATCTGCATGGTAGACGGGAAGACGGGCCAAATAAAACAAAATAAAAACCTTATTCATTGACTGAAATCAGCCAAGCAATTTTTGCAGTATCGAGATTTGCCCTCGGTTGAAACAAATTTGACGTTGGCAAAAATACTTCATTACTCTTCCGCTACATATATTTTGCCAGCGAGCCTTTTCTATGGATGAAATTCTTGAACCCTGCCTTACATAACCACTTTTCTAGAAACTTGTACGCGCACAGTTTTTTTTTCCTAAAAAATACTACAAAATTTCGTCGTTTTCTCTCTTAGCAGTCGCGAGGTTGTTAAACAGCATACGTTTACTTCCATACAATAACACACATACATACAACACAGTCGTAGCTGACGTTTCGGCAGAATCGCCTTCTTCAGAGCCGCTTTTTTCACCTGCATTCCGTCAGCTATATGCGACTCTGAGCTGCTGTTCTTCCTCGGTGGAAGACAGATGAAAAAAAGCGGCTCTGAAGAAGGCGATTCTACCGAAACGTCAGCTACGATTGTGTTGTATGCGTGTTATTGCACGGAAGTAAACGCATGCTGTTTAACAACCTCGCGATTGCTAAGAGAGAAAACGACGAATTCATAATCCATTGCCGAGGTTAATGGAAAGTCGATCCTGAGTACTCCAAAATTTGTTCTATCTCTTTGATGCGACAGATGCAAGAATTCACCTTCAATGCCTTTTGAACTCGCTTTCAAACCGGAAATGAACGGCAAACAGAATCGAATTCAATAAAAAACAAAGAATATCTTCCTTTGGAAAAAATGGAGCGCATTCTTGTGATCCAAATTCCTTTGAATGGCTTGCTTTTTCCACCTGTTGGAGAGAAATCAACGTTTCCAACATAAAAACAGAAGTATCGGCGTACAAAGCTTTTGGCTTTAATTAACGCTCGGGGAGCACGCCATTCATTCGACGCAATTCGTAGCATCGTAGAGGTGATCGAATGCATATCTGAGATACATAATGACTTGCGAAACCTACCGATCTGTGATGTTAGCGTTTTTAATCGTCCAAAGAAGACTAGTATCAATTTTCTTACAGCGTGTTAACAGTGCGCTTGGTTAACTTGCAATACGGGACAAAGAGAATGTGTAGGTAATGCAGGGCACCTCTTACCACTGTGAAACACTCCTCCCATTGTTGTTCTGTTTTCAAACTAAAATAATTTCTATGTAGTTATAATCCCGATTTTAGTTATAGCTGTTATGTTGGTAAAATATTCAGTCGAATTATTCGACTAGAAACTATGGACATTTCACTATGGAAGAAGACCAGCAAAAAGGATTAGCGTGCACAAGCACTTGAACGATAGGCTCTAACAGCCCGTATTTGCTTCAAGAGTGTTGTCATGCTGTTTTTTCGTTTACAAGAACACAAGAGCAGAACAGTAAATACTTTAAGTATTTCATTTCGAACCTTCATTGGTGGCCGTGTAATGTCTCTTAAGAACGGTTGTACAACCAACGTAAAGTCTTCCTTCTCGAAAACACCTGAGGCACCCAATGCGATCTCATAGTTTGAATATTCAACACATGCCTTAAAATTAACACGCCATAACTGTAATGTAAAATACTGCAATTTATAAAAAGGAACCAAAATCGTTATTCTAACAAACTTTTGCTATGTCGGCGTCAGTGAAAGTTTTGTTGCTTTCACAGCTACATTCTTCCCTGAAACAATAAAGTCGCGAAAAAGATTATAAATAAATGAATGCGCAAGTAGCAGTTGAATAGGAATACATGAAAGTTGAAATGATGTAACTTTCAGGGAAAGAAATGAATGAGTGTAGATGTAATGCTGCGAGTCTCTCAGAAAAATTGCTGTAATCGATTCGCTATAAGTCTCCTTACATGAGTCTTTTATGACAGAAAATGAGCATGAAACTGAGTGGAGGTTATACTGCAGTTTGGATCATTGCTGTGAAAAGATAGGAAACAGTGAATGTTGAACATAAGGCGTTGCCAAAGCTTATAACGGCTTTTATGTTCTTTTCACTCGTTTGCAAAAACATGTTTTCAAAGTGGAACAATTTGCCGTATTATACAGTTAATACACTATGTGTATATGTATTTCCTTGTGTACCTTGGTGTGTGTGTGTGTGTGTGTGTGTGTGTGTGTGTGTGTGTGGTGACACAATAATTCATATCGTTAACTTCTTTTACGAACTATATATGTAAAATATAACAGACCTGTGAAGCAATGTGCAGAAAAAATGACCATGATCGGTTTGCCTTAAGAGTTCCAGATGCAGCATCGTTGTCAATGACACGATTACTCGTGGAACGTTATCATAAATAACTTGGATCGCTTCCTTGATGTGTTCAACGCAAATACGTGGCTCATACGACTGGAACATGTCAGCTACGAATTGCTCAAATTATAATAAGGTGAAAAGTTTGAAAAAAGTACATGAAGACCAATAATTTCAATAGATCCGTTGCCCTAACAATGTTCAGTTTCGCTGTGGTCGTAAATTTTTGTTTGCCTTAAATTTAAATTGTAGCCAATTTTAAAACTTTGAGATTAACATTTTTTGGGTATTTTCGAAAGCCAACTAGCTAAAAGGTCATTGATGTTGTTCTCTGTTCTTGGAATACTTCACTGGTTTAGATGTAAAGAATTGGAGTGGCCTTTGAATGTTGTTTTCAAAGCCACGGTAGGATCCAGCATACTAGAAAAAATAAAATTGCATAAATAGCCGCACCGATGCTGAGATATTCGCAAAACATGGACCGCCGGCCAGAAGAACAAACCACTATTTCCTTTTCTGGGGGCTGGCGCATTAAACACTACGCCACGGAGAACTTTGCCCCTAAAAAGTAAACGCTGTCATTTTGACTGCAGCCTCAGCTTAACTGAGTTCAACGCCGATGTGTGCTTCCCAGCTCAATCCCGTTGGCGGGTGGTTGCCGATGGCACTGGTAGATCGAAAAACTAGCTGAGAAAAACGCAGAACAAGCACATCCTGTGATAGGCGCTAGTCACCGTGAGGAGAAATCGTGGTTCGATCTGGCGGGGGTCCGAGCTTTGCAAATATCTCAGCATCGTTGTGGTTGATTTTGCTCAGTAATTTGCAGTGAAAACTGCAGAAGAAAGTAAATAGAAAAGTGAACACAATAAATAACATTTTTAGACCATAATTAACTGCTGCCATAGTAAAATCTTCGCGCACACAGCACGACCTCTTTTTGACTAGTCCTACCTTCCTTTCCAGTTTATTTCTTCATCGTATTTATGACACTTCAATGTGTTATAACGAAAAAATCCACTTAGTGTTAGTCACAGTGCTAGTACTACATCACCTGTCACCTGTATCACCTGTAGTCCCGCTGATCGTCGAGTGACTCGAGCGGGCGCCAGTAAATC
Organism: Angiostrongylus cantonensis; assembly: GCA_009735665.1. Classification (NCBI taxonomy): domain Eukaryota; kingdom Metazoa; phylum Nematoda; class Chromadorea; order Rhabditida; family Metastrongylidae; genus Angiostrongylus; species Angiostrongylus cantonensis. The sequence goes on along the minus strand of MQTX01000233.1, from coordinate 586,708 downwards.
CTCCATTTTTCCCTCTTACATGCAAGAGAAGCCCAGTGGGTTCTGCTTGCTATGGAGACTTGTCGAGCATCATATCTTTTCCAGGCTCTTTGTGAAGAACTCTGACCATCGGGTCGGTGGTCTTCCTGCAGTGCGTTTATTGACATCCCGAGGAATCCAGTCACTAACGGCTCATGTCCATCGGTTTTCATTCATACGCATTACGTGTCCGGCTCACCTTATCTTCGACTGCTTGGCGCACAGAACAGAATCCTTAATTTTTGATCGCTGACATAGGTCGGAGCTCGGATCATATCCCTTACTTGAGTGAAACGGCATACTCCTAGCATCGTCCTTTCGACTGCACGTTCGATAACGTTGAGTGATCTTTCATCCTGCTTATGCAGAGGGCCAGGTTTCTGACGCATACGTTAGGACAGAAAAAACCGTTGAGTCGAGATGGTGGGCACGGAATCGGGTGTTCTTTGTTCTCTTCACTTCATCCTCGATGCTTTTGAAAGCTCCCCAAGCCGTTCGTTGCCTTCTGCTCAGCTCTGGAGCTAAGCCGTTTATAATATTGATTTCCCGACCTAGATAGACATAACTGGAGCGTTCGGAAATATTCGTTCCGTTGAGCGTGAATGGGGCAAACGAAATCAATCCGTTCTTCATGAACATCGTTTTCTAGAAATTTAGTCGAAGGCCAATCTTTTCAAACGCTTTATCAAAGTCCGCAAGCATACGCTACGCTTGGCTAATATCTGGTGTTATAAGGAAGATATCACCAGCAAAGCGAAGGTGATGTAACTGCCGATCATCGGTTTTTACTCCCATATTATCCCATTCCATGTTCGCTTGACCTTCTGGAGGGTGGCGGCAAATAATTTTGGCGAGATTGTATTGCCTTGCCAAACTCCTTATTTAACGTCAACGTTAATATCGTTGTAGAATGGTGGTATTTCGGTTGTGAAATTTTTGCACAGCTCACGAAGAATCTTTATGTACTGAGTAGGGACTCCTTGACTACCAAGGGCTTCAATGACTGCTTCTGTCTCATTTGCATCGAAGGCCTTCTGTAAATTGGTGAAAGTGAGACGGAGCGGTCTTTTGTACTCTCGCGATACTTCAATGAGCGTTGTTATTGCATGAATGTGGTCCATTATACTAAATCCTTTTCGAAACCCTGCTTGCTCGCATGGCTGTCCTTCGTCCAGTGTTTTGTCAAAACTGTTTAAGATGACTGGAGTGAAAAGTTTGTAGACGGCAGACAGCAACCAGATTGTGCGATAGTAGCCGATATTGTGTAGGTCACACTTCTTGAACAATAACACGGTATTGCTGGTCTTCCAATGTGTAGGGACCTTGCATTCAGAGAGGTAACGTGTGAAGAGTCGAGCACGAGCAAGTGTGTTCACGAGGACTGGCGGAAGCTTCTTCAGGTGTTCTGGTATTATCTTGTTCGGACCTGGTGCTGTTCGATTTTTCACCGACGGAATGGCAAGTCGGACTTTGGTACGGAGAACTGGTGGCACAACATATCCATCCTTCTTTATTTCATATGACGTAAGATGGACGTGGCCATCGAAGAGATCTGAGGAGTATTCGTTAATGATCTTCTCCATTGCCTTTCTGGACGCTGTTATTGTTCCGTCTGGGCGTCGGAGTGCAATCATTTTGGCCTTGTAATCGGCGAAGCTTCGATGAACTTTGCGAATGCTTTTCCCAGCCTCTGCAGCTTCGACAATTACTGCTGCTCTTCTCTCTTTAAGATCTTCTTTTATCGCCTATCCGCATTGTTTCGCAAGCAAGGACGTTAGTTCGCGGTTGCCTGCAGCTCGTGCGAGTCAACGTTGGCGTATTAGCTCGAGAGTTTCTGGAGACAGACGTCTCTTGGTGATATTCGAACTCTCAGCTTTCATAGCTCTAATGTGAACATGTTGAATAAGCCGATTGTATTCCTCGTCGCTGCTGGCGACAACGGCATCTTCCCCACAGCCGACTAATGAGTTGAACAACTCCCAGTTTGTGGTGGTTCTGGGACTTCGGTTTGTGAATTTAGCGGCTTTTTCTCCTTTTTGCGAGAAACAAAACCTTGTACGATGGAGACGGTGGACTGATCCCGTGTAGAATTTTGGGACAACAGCCACATCGGTTAGGCAAAACTTTCTATTTACTATGATGTGGTCTATTTCGTTATTGTACTCTCCATTTGGAGGTTCCTACTTCCATCGTTGACGGTGAGGTTTCTGGAATTGCGAGTTACCATGGATGGCCTTGGTCGCCATGATAAACTCAGAAAGTCGCTCACCCTGTTTGTTTCACTTCATTCCGTGAGTCCCAATGTGACGTTCCTCAGACGTTCTTCTTGGTCCAATCTTGGCATTGAAATCTCCAGTGATAACCTTAAAGAATGTATGGTCTTTTTTGTAGAACTTCTCCTAGTCCAAGTCCATGTAATCCCCGCTTCGACCGCTTCTTTGTCATAGTTTGATGTTATCTACATGTAATCGTAGAGTATAAAAAAATCGTTTAATTTTTTTATTGGTTTTTGTCTGTATAATTTTCATATGTTTACATGACGCAACAGTGCACAACCCAGCATGTCTTCATTTGTTTCAGCGTCTCCCATTCATCACACAAATATCTCTGAATTTTGAGTGCGTGCTGGGTTCTTGCTTAAGGAATATTTTGTTCTTCTTTGCGAATTTTTATACACACTGGTCGAGATCCATTCTCTGTGAAAGACAAGGATGGTCGTGATAGGGTTTTTCTTGGTCTTGCGGATGTTAGAAAACTTCCTATTGTGTCAATTCTCTGAATTCGGGAGAATAGATAAACTTCATGGGCCAGGAGAAGGGATGAAACCGAAACCTTGTTTATATTAGAGGCTGTCTTTTCTAGCTACCCTTACTGATAACTTTTCTGACCCTGTTTGCAGATGTGGATCTTCTTTGCTTAGAGGAACGCTGAACCGCTGCGTATACATAAATGCGGGAGATAAATGTATCCACCGAGTGAAGAAACACGTAAAATTTCCGAAACCATTTACATCATTCCAGGTGCACCGGCTCTAGTAATTCTTGTCTACCCTTGTTTTCACCATCTGGGAATGCTCCACGTGTTGTCTTGCCTAATCAGCTCGACATTCTACATGTAAAGTTGGAGTGAAGAATCAGTCACTAAACCAAAAGTACTGGATAGGCATAGTGAGGCGGATAGCACAGTGGTAGTGATGTCCGTCATCTCGAGCATGGTGCCAATTCGATTCCGCTCCGGCACAACCAAGTCTCTCATGCCTCCGCAGTCGGGAGATTGGTATCGGACTTGTTCGAGAAGAAATCACTTTCTGCAATCCAATTAGGAACGCTCCAGCAAGGTTATATCAGGGCACCAGGGAGAATTTCTCGACCAACATTCTACCGCATTCAAGGTGAAATTAAAATCCTCAAGTTGAAACCGAAGCCACAAGTAAAAAATAAAAAAAAACCAAAAGTAAATATATAATTTTCGGAACAATAGAAGAACGATGAGCAATTTCTTTAGCCGTAAATAATCAGTTCTCGCGGTGTTTCCATTGGTTTGAGCAAACTGATGGAAAATCGAGCTTCAACTTTAAAAAAAGCTTTTCCCTTGTCATGGTTAACTGTTGTTTCCATTTCCAATTTAGTTTAATCATTTCAAGGCAAAGAAAAAAAGACTAGTACCGGATTAGTGCAGTAGTCACAGATGTCGTTGCCGCCAATGAAGATATTGAGTAGTTTCCAGTCGTCTTTCATATTAACTGACTAAAACACAATACTCCATATGTCATCATATATTTGTATTATTATTCCGTATAGACAATGGGCAAGAAAACAAACGTCACCTAAAAAACTGTTCCAACAAATTGTCAAATTTTCCAACCTGTGGATGTTGTTCTAATAATCCAACTAATTGTCGTGCTTGACGAGGTAGATCTTCTGCATTAGCTCCAGGCATAGCAACATTTAGATGGGCGATTTCCCATACATTTGGTGAGCCTATTCCAACAGAGTAACCAAACAAATTTGGATTGTATTTTTTCAGTATATCTGAAATTGATACGGAGAGTGTGTACTCAGAAAGAGCATATCAGACTACTCATTAGCATTCTGGTTTTTTTTTTAAAGCTCCCATTAACCCATATTTTGACCAGGTACTTCCTCCTCTGGTGCAAAACACAGGACGAGTAGTAAAGAGCCATAAAAATGTCAAGGTTTCTCCGGCAGATAAAATATGGAAGAATGCACACCACCATGGGAGGGGCCTAATGAAGACCTAAAGCGGCGTCCTAAAAGTACTACGTACTTCATCAACAAACTGATGTTTTGCGACTCAATCTTGGAAGTTGGCTCCACAACGTCATGTTGCGACAAAATTTAGGATACTTCCTAGAGGAAAATTTCAATAAGGAAACACATGACATCGGCGTCTTCAATGAGATTCCAGCAAACTTCGTGGCAGAAACTATCCGCTTATTCTTCACTTCTAGCCCTTTCATGGAAGGATAACGTAATTAATTGTTTCGAAATGCTAAGAAGACCGAAATTCGTTGAGGAACACCTACTAGTATTTGAGTGGGTAAACGAACATGGGGCTCTGTGAACCACAGACAGCTATTAAGTCAGGTCTGAGCACGACAAAATACTGAACAAATGTAACCAGACGTTTTACAAAGAGAAAGAAGGAGCACTGCCGAAATCTGGAAGGTTTAGAAAAGCTTTGCTGGCCAGGATTTTAACAATCGAAAAGTTTTCTGAGAGCCTTGATAGACCTAGGAGTAAGTCTGGTAACGATCCATAAGACGTCAGCAACTAAGCATATCAGCTAGGTGTTGTCGGTCTACAATATTTTTTTGTCTAAATCATCGTGTACAAAAAAAGTCAAAATTGCACGAAGAAGAGCAGTGCTAGTAACATGCCGAGAATGTTCCAAGAAAACAGAGTATTCGCTCGCTAACAGAAATAATTAAGGTTGCGCAAGAGAACCTTGTGCTGTTACGCATTGTACACAAGGAGTTTTCATGTTGAAGTCAACTTAATGACTAGAACTGCATTTCACGACCTCATTGACAGGGTGACGAGAAATCATATACCCACACTTTTTTCTCGAAAAGACTGCAATGATCTATAATCGAAGTGAGAGTCGATAGCAGTGAACTACGTGAACATAACTTCGCTGACAATGTCGTTCTCAAAAGGATGGCTATGGCGTAGTAGTTACGGGCGCCCTGCAATACACATAGGTTCGATCACGCCTCCAAGGCCGACACACTGATACCTGACTTATCTGAGAGGATACCAGCGTTGACCTCGTCGGTAGGCCACCGTGAATTATTGCACAGGCCAGATATGTATCCAGTCACCTCTAAGATGGAGCGAATGCGTAGCGCAGCGATCAGCGGTTAATCAACGCCAAGAGCTTTGATCCTTTTTCCAATAATTTTTAAAACGCCAAGCAGTGGACAAATGAGACAAACCCCTACGAGTTCAAATATGATGTGTGGAAAGGTCTGTCTGCCTTTGATCCGAGGAAGACGACTTTTATAAAAACCCAAATTATTTGCCACAAATTATTATTTGTCATTATTTTTAAAACTGACACCACTATTATGGGAACAAATATTATTCACTGATTTAGTGGAAAATGGGTCAAAAAACTAGTAATGGGAAAAATTAAAATGTTGTAGCTGCTCAGCAAAGTGTCATAAAAGTTGTTGCAAGTTTTTATGGGCATGAAGGACGAAATGAATAAGTGGAGATGATCAGATGCTGGACCCCGATTCCCTAGCTCCCTCGTACTTCTTGCATTAAGAGAAGCTGCAAGAATATGCCTGCTGTGCAAACAAAAGAGAAAAGTTGTGAGCAACACGGAATAATGCTAGAAGTAACCGGGAACATTCAGCCGAGCAAGGAATTTTGGGCTTAAGATCAACGATGAGGAATAAAGGTTATTGAAGATGTTGCTTACTAGAACACGGCAAAAATAATGTCAAAAGTTCTATGAATTTTATAAAAATGAGCAAGAGTCCTTAACTAGCAGGTTCTGAAACGTGTCAAGCGCACAATGCAAAAAGCATCCATACGAGGCTAGAAATTTTCATAAAATTCCTGCAAAAATTTCTTTTAAATTTTAATTTAATTTCATAAAATAAAAACATAAATAAAAAATAAATTTAAAAATTTTATAAAATATAATTATGCTTTTCGTGTTTCTCGATCGAGTGGGATATTATGGGTACCTGGCGTTTGTGTGAACTGCTCGGCTACCAAAAATTGCGAAGATTGCTTTCATTGTTTTTTATTCATTCTTCACTATTCTAAGGTTAGTTCATTATAAGAATGTATTTTGATAGCTATCAGATGCATGAGATAGTGATTTTTCGCAAATTTGCTTCTTATGCTTTAAATTTCTGCAATATTGTAAAGAAAGTGGTTTGATTTAGATATGTTGACATAAATAAACTGGCAGTATGTGCACTGAAACCTTAGAGGACTGTACTATGTGGTCAATCAACAGATATAATTTTAACTTATTATTTACTGTCTACTCTTTTTTTAATGGCAGGTTATACATTGCGAAATATAACTCCAATGGTGCTGAGATATTTGCAAAACTCCGGACCGCAGGAGGGATGCGTTACTCCTCGGAAAGGACAATGGCGCGTTTGTTCCCCACCGCAGACACCTTATTAAAGTTATATTTCAACAGATATAATTCAAAAAAGTAAATAGCTATGAACAACTCACTAGGAATCGTCACATGCTCATCTAGAGACTTGTCGCCGCCGGCGTGAAAAGCAAGCCCTCTGTACTGTAAGAGAACTGCTAGCGGATCTTCAGCTCCGGCACCGTTTCCCGCCTACAAACAGTCGGATGTGTTTCCAGAGACCAAAAGATGGAACTACTTTTTCAAAATATTTCATACATTTCTCGGAAATGAAAACAATTTTAACAGTTGCGTATTCTCTGTCTCAATCATATTTTTAAATACGTAGTGAATTCAATGGATAAGAAGATAAAGTTTTCGGCTTTAATCAATCCCGGAGATATACGTACTTGCATTTGACTCAAACATGCATCGTAAATGTGGTTAAATACATATTCGATTCATTAAATGGTAGAAAAAGCCTCAGCTTATCAAATAAACATTTTGGTCTTCAAAAACTAGTATGGTGCCAATTTGGTGACCCCGACGATACGGGAGGTTTGGTGATCCCGGAGCGCGGAATCGACCCAACGACTGCGTACGTAGTGCAGGGCGTCCCTAAATACTTTTTTCTTCATGATCACTGATCATATCTACGCTGTGTATCCTAGCACTTCTTGTATTTGATTCGTTTTCATCGCATTTGTCCTTCGTAATGGTCTTCAAACATTCTGCGTGTTTGTCCTTGCGATCTTGGAGATGACCGAGCTAAATCGTTCCCAGGTGGAATGAAGAGGAGCGTTGCGGTGGGGATCGAACTAGCGTCCTTGCTTTTTGACCGATGGTGCCACTAACCACTGCGTTATCCATGCAACCCACTTTTATCTATATACTGCGCTAGACGTAATATATTGACGTCACTAAATTAATTTACGGAAAGGCACCATTAATTTCCCTGTAAAAAATACCTTCCCCAGTATAATCTTCGATATTTTCGTTTCTTTTCATTCCTGTGAAAGTGCTCTTTTCTCTCAATAGCGTCGTTTACCAGCATCATATTTTAGGCCCAGATATCTCTGAGATTATGTTGAGTTATCTAGAGCACTCTTGCCTCTTTGTGACTTCGCTATAATCAGCTGGCTTTGTCGAAATGGTCTTAAAGTTCTTCATGGATTACTTTCATGATGATCCAAGCTGTAAATGATCCAATCTTTCACATTCGCAAGGATTCCAGTAGATGATCAAAGGTGATCGTAATGATCATTTAAGGAAGGGTGCTGTCATCACGTGTATGGCCTTTGCTTTGATGTTAGGGGTGCTGGTAGACCAGTTTAACATCTTAATGCTCTGTTGATAGGTCCAAAAAGTGAATGTTTCGAAATATTAGGTCACATATAATTCATGTTATTTAATGCCATTGTGACCCTCATAATGCGTAGAGGAGTGGTTAGAGGTGCTATGGGAAACGCAGTGTCACTGCCTTGATCCCATGTGCTACGAAGAGCCTCATAAATCCGTGGTCAAGAAATTGGCCTCACACTTGTCTGAGAGGATAAAAATACTGACTTGCTGCACCATTAGGGCCTCGCAACTAGGTGAATGAATTGGACATTTTCCAGAGATGGGTTGAAGGCCCACATTCACTCCGCTGTAGTCTGCAATAAAAGGTTGTTCTATGTTAGAAAACTACTACTTTATGAATTCGTCGCTTTCTCTTTCAGCAATCGCGAGGTTGTTAAACAGCATACGTTTACTTCCATACAATAACACACATACAACACAATCGTAGCTGACGTTTCGGCAGAATCGCCTTCTTTTAGAGCCTGGAAGGGTACACCAATACGCAACTTACTAGGTCAAACACTTCAACAGCACAAAGAGAAAGGTGAAAATCTGAGCGGTAATTACAAGATCTACGGCTTCTCGAAAAAACCCACCGCTTTTTCATCTGTCTTCCACCGAGGAAGAACAGCCGCTCAGAGTCGCATATGGCTGACGACTGCAGCACCCCTCGTCAACGATCGATACGAAGGTAAGGGGCGAGATCACGCGTGATCTCGGGACATTGCCCCTGCTATTCATTGTAGGATTTTTGGCATTTATCCAAAAAGCCTCGAGGAGTTTGCGCGTTGGTGTTTTAGTATCCCGTGCGAGGATAGCGACCTTTATATCAAAATCGTATATACCGAAATCGGAAATACAACGCGCAAATAAGGGGCTGCCAATGGGACAGCGACTGGCACCAAGCCTTTCCATTGCGTTTATGTCTAGAGTGGAAGCTCCCGTCCTCGGTCTCCGGCCGTTACTCTACTGCAGATATATAGACGATTGTTTAGTCGTCTTCTCTACACAGGAGGAGATGGACAAATGCTTTGAATTGTTGAACGAGCAGTCAGAGTACATCAAGTTCACCTGGGAGAAACCCAAGGACGACTGGCTCCCGTTTCTAAACGTTCAAATCAACTTGACTGAGAGAGAAAACGACGAATTCATAATCCAATGCCGAGGTTAACAGAAAGTCGATCCTGGGTACTGCTACTTTATTTGCAGGTGGATGAGTAGCAAATATTTTCGCAAAAAAGACGATTGAAATAGAGGAAGGCAAAAATGGAGAAATGTTTATTTTCTGCACGAAAAAATTCCTCATTGTTTCATATGAGTAACACTTTTGAGTGATTCATAAGGCATTAAAAATTAAGAATTAGTTGATTGCTTGTATTTTTTGGCTTCAGACTAGTTTCTCACTTTGTATGTGTGTGTTTTCCACACCACTCATTGAATGGCGAGCAATTCTTGTTGAAATAGGCTTATAAGAAATTTCATTATCTTTAGAATGCTAGCATAAAGTCAATAATACGAGTCATCGGAATTCCGTTCTATGATATCATCTTTCCAATCTTTCTCGTCAGAACAAAACATAGTGGATAGGACGATTCTATTTCTTCAAAGAATCTCGCATTATATATATATATATATATATATTTTGTAAAATGCTTCAACTAGTAAGTTACCGTAATAGAATCGCCTAGTGCCATTACGACTTTGATATCAGCTGGACGAACAGCATTCACATTACTGGGAATAGTTTTGCTTGGTTTCATTAGCTCAGCGTTGCAACTGTATCCAGGTACACCGAAATCGGAGAGCTTGTAACTGAAAGCATTTATCTTGTAGGTAAAATACCGTAAAATTCTGAAAAGCATTTATGTTTTTTATCCTTTCAAAAATCCGTCGCCATTTGTGCTTTGTTTATCGCTCTGTTTAGTTGGGAAAGCTGGATGACATCATTTATTAGCGTGTAATAGGTTTTCATTTTATTGAATTTTAACGAACGTTTATGGCAGAATATGTTCAATATTAGTTACGCTGTTGATTTCTTGATATTATTAAGACGATTACGCTTAACTTTCTTATTTATCTGTTAACCCAGTTTACGACATAGAGTAACTCCAAGTTGGTTTTTGCGCTCTGCTACACCTCTCATGGGTGGGCTTCTTATTGGAAATATTGGCAAAATTCGGGACCGCAGGTGTCTGCGGTATTTCCACAAGCCAGAAAACATGAAGAAAGTGATGAAATAGAAAGAAAAGTAGTTTATCACATTTACTAATGACATGTTGTTTTATATGACTAGGCCGGCATGTGGTTGGTACAAAAGCTTTCATCCGGCTGACGTTCCGGTGCCTTCGCCTTTTCAACAACTGCGTTGATACTAAGATATCAAATGAAAATAAGATACCAAACGAGATTTTTCACTGTTCACCGTTTTTATTACCTATGTGTAGAAGATTTCTAAGGCCTTTTGTTGCTTGGATTTAAAAAGTTATTGGTATTAACTCACTTGGCATACTGCGGATTCTTAAAGGTTGCACCGAAATGGATGAGAAAACTGGCGATGAATGCTGAATTGCATTAAATGATTTCAATAAAGTGTTGTCTTAATTTCTCTGAACTATGTCTCACAATAAAGAATTTGTAAAGCTTTATAAAATACGGTATGCAGAGAAAAAGAGCGGTCACCTACCATATGGCAACATGGCTGATTATGTTTCATCTTATCGCAGGCATTGTTTCCACCAGTTATCTTTACGATGTCTTTATGTAATCATTTATAGCTCAGTTTCGTTATGTCAGCAAAATGCTGGCCATATTTCATTCTTATAATGATAAAGATTGCATTCCAGAAAGCTTCTCGCTTCGCAAAACAAAGCCTTTACAGTAAAGAAATTAATAGATGGAAGGCAAACTTGCCTTTAAAATACAGAAAGCGAATGTACAAGAAAACCGATATTTGGTTCTCTATTATGTTTCGTGATGAGTAGTTCCGATGTTCAACACTGAGCTCCAATCGTGTTCATCTCTGAATCTTATAGGAGACTTCATTCATTGAAATAATTTCATTTTTTAGCTGAAAGGCCAGCCATCACAAAGGATTGTGAAAGTTTCGTCATAATTTTTTTTCGATTGCTAAGTCGGGCAATACACTCTTTCTCTAGGGTTTCGTAATCGCCTTATTTAGGCTTCTCTAGGTCCTCATCACAACCACTCAGCAGCCTTTTCGATTGGCCTCAGAGCGCCACCATGCAGTTAATGGTGATATCGGGAAGGCAACGGTTCCTGGTATCGGTATACTCTTATCTGGAATAATGTTCTCTTAGAGCTTTGCCGTAAGATGAATTTAAGTGTTTCACAGCAGGTAGACCTTTAGCAACTCTCTTTAGCCATGTAAACAACTGTTGGAGTTAATCGAAATACAGAACCATTGCAATCTAATCATCTTTTCTAATGGAGCAAAAGTTTATTTGCTCTATCACACCAAGGTTGCAGACTTCCTGGGAGAGCGACTTTTAAGGGGTGCAGAGACGATGTTTTTGGTAGAGTTTGTTTGTTGAACATGTTCACAGTATTTTGCTGAGTAAGCAGTGCTTGAAAAATGGCAATCGGTTGGCAAGAAATGCAATGTGTTAACTAAGGTATAAATTCGCATCGCTTCGTGTTTATAAATTTCACAGCACTATGTGCACGACTTGTGTTAAGGGATTGTTATAGAAGAGATATATATCGATCTCTCAATTATATTTATTGCCCACACCACAACGCGGTTTCGATTTGATGCAAATTTTGCTTCAGCAGCAGCTTTACAATGTCATGTCTGCCGTAGAGTCATGTGCAAAAGTCTTTTTTTTAGTCAAGCAAGGAAGAATTTCGGACACACAGTTACTGAGTTTTTTTTGGGTTTACAGTTTCGATGCCCGCTTTGAATACTTCTGTTACTCATGTTAATTTTTTTAATATGGCTAATAATTCAATTCCAAATCATCCTCATGCCTCTTGTGAAAACGGAAGGGGTGAGGTGGTGAAACACTTTCGCCTTCATGCATCAACCACTTGAAATACGAGCACATTTAGACCTACGTAATCAAACAAAGGAATTTTTCATAAAACATAACCCCTGAATGGTCAATCAAAATCACCAACGAAGTAGAAAAAACCTATTCTCAGGAGAAAATGTAGTAATTCTAACGTAATATTTCCTTCCCACGGATCTCCCTCATATGAGGGATTTCGAGCCGGTTAGCCGCGAGGCTACGTGGTGCGTCCCCAGGTGACGGATAGGGCTTTAATCGCGGACCAAAAGCGACCTTTGCTTCTCTGAGACGCATGTGCATCCAGGGGATGGACTCCATGTTTCTGCTGCGCCGATTTGGCACATACTTGCTTTATTTGCTAGGCGTATTCATGCATGCGTGTGTGGGTGCGGTCTCGCTTTATGCGGATTGTATTCTAGAAGTCAATTCGGCCAAAAGCTTGCAATCAAGTGACAGGGAAGTATATGGAAGGCGGTTAGGGGTCTCTTCCAACAAATAAGCTCTATGTCCACTATGGGAGAGCCTGGCAAGCTACCGGTGAGTATACCCAGCCTCCACGTTTACAGCCCAGCAAGCTATACGTGGGTATCAAAATGCTAAACACAGTAAAAAAAACCGGCTTCATTCACCTGACCCCGAAAGAGCCTCAATTTCGCAGCGTTGGGTAGGGCGAGTACGGAGAGGCTGCTAAAACCGCAAGGCCAATGGAAACTGCCTGGATAAAGAGGAACTGTGGTGACGATCTGTACCTACTAATAATTCAATTCCAAATCATCCTCATGCCTCTTGTGAAAACGGAAGGGGTGAGGTGGTGAAACACTTTCGCCTTCATGCATCAACCACTTGAAATACGAGCACATTTAGACCTACGTAATCAAACAAAGGAATTTTTCATAAAACATAACCCCTGAATGGTCAATCAAAATCACCAACGAAGTAGAAAAAACCTATTCTCAGGAGAAAATGTAGTAATTCTAACGTAATATTTCCTTCCCACGGATCTCCCTCATATGAGGGATTTCGAGCCGGTTAGCCGCGAGGCTACGTGGTGCGTCCCCAGGTGACGGATAGGGCTTTAATCGCGGACCAAAAGCGACCTTTGCTTCTCTGAGACGCATGTGCATCCAGGGGATGGACTCCATGTTTCTGCTGCGCCGATTTGGCACATACTTGCTTTATTTGCTAGGCGTATTCATGCATGCGTGTGTGGGTGCGGTCTCGCTTTATGCGGATTGTATTCTAGAAGTCAATTCGGCCAAAAGCTTGCAATCAAGTGACAGGGAAGTATATGGAAGGCGGTTAGGGGTCTCTTCCAACAAATAAGCTCTATGTCCACTATGGGAGAGCCTGGCAAGCTACCGGTGAGTATACCCAGCCTCCACGTTTACAGCCCAGCAAGCTATACGTGGGTATCAAAATGCTAAACACAGTAAAAAAAACCGGCTTCATTCACCTGACCCCGAAAGAGCCTCAATTTCGCAGCGTTGGGTAGGGCGAGTACGGAGAGGCTGCTAAAACCGCAAGGCCAATGGAAACTGCCTGGATAAAGAGGAACTGTGGTGACGATCTGTACCTACAATGCACGTACACTTGCATCCGAGTCCTCGATAGAAGACTTGCAAGCAAGAAGGATAAGGAACGACGTCAACGGCCTAGCCGAGACGAGACGACACCACCCATTCAACGCCGTCTATGACACTGGCGAAGAACTGTTCCTCGGAACATGCGACAGTAGAGTAGTAGACGGTGTCGGCCTTCTTGTCAGCACGAGTTTGTCCATGAACATCGATTCATTCGAACAGCTTACAACCCGAGTCGGACGTTTACGATTAAAAAGATGTGGATCAATACCGGCTTTGACAATCTTCGTCGTTAACGCGCGAACATCAAACTATGACTCAGAAGAAGAAGCGTTCTACATGGACTTGGAGAAGTTCTGCAGAAAATACCATACATTCTTCGAGGTCATCATGAGAGATTTCAATGCCAAGATTGGACTAAGAAGAACGTCTGAGTAACGTCACATTGGGACCAACGGATTAGAATGAAACGAACAAGGTGAGCGGCTTTCTGAGTTTATCATGGCGACCAGGGCCATCCATGTTGAGTCGCAATTCCAGAAGCCCCACCTTCAACGCTGGACGCGGGAATCTCCTAAAGGAGTGTACCATAACGAAATAGACCACATCGTAGTAAATAGGAAGTTTTACCTAACCGATGTCACTGTTGTCCCAAAATTTTACACGGGATCAGACCACCGTATTCTTTGTGCAAGATTTTATTTATCACGGAAAGGAAAAAAAGCCGCTAAATTCAAAAACCGAAGTCCCATTACCACCACAAACTAGGGCTTATTCAAGTCATTAGTCGGCTGTGGGGAAGATGCCGTTGTCGCCAGCAGCAACGAGGAATACAATCGGCTTATTCAACATCTTCACGTTAGCGCTATGAAAGCTGAGAGTTCGAAAGTCACCAAGAGACGTCTGCCTCCAGAAAGTCTCGAGCTGAGACGCCAGCGTGGAATCGCACAAGCCGCAGGCAACCGGGAACTAACTTCCGAACTTGCGAAACAATGCAGACAGGCGACAAAAGAATATCTTAAGGAGAGAAGAGCAGCAGTAATTGTCGAAGCTGCAGAGGCTGGGAAAACCATTCGCAAAGTTCATCGAAGCTTCGCCGAAATGATTGCACTCCGACGCCCAGACGGAACAATAACAGCGTCTAAAAACGCAATGGAGAAAATCATCCACGAATATTACTCAGATCTCTTCGATAGCCACGTCCACCTCCCGTCATATAAAATAAAAAAGGATGGATGTGTTGTACCACCGGTTCTTCCTTTCGAAATCCGACATGCCATTCCGTCGGTGAAAAATCGAACAGCACCAGGTCCGAACAAGATAATACCAGAACACCTGAAGAACCTTCCGCCAGTCCTCGTCAACACACTTGCGCGGCTCTTCACAGGTTACCTCTCTGAATGCAAGGTCCCTACTCATTGGAAGACCAGCAATACCGTGTTATTGTTCAAGAAGTGTGACCTACACAATATCGGCTACTATCGCACAATCTGGTTGCTGTCTGTCGTCTACAAACTTTTCACTCGAGTCATTTTAAACAAGATTGACAAAACACTGTACCAAGGACAGCCATGCCAACAAGCAGGGTTTCGAAAAGGATTTAGTATAATGGACCATATTCATGCAGTAGCAACGCTCATTGAAGTATCGCGAGAGTGCAAAATACCGCTCCGTCTTACGTTCATCAATTCACAGAGGGCCTTCGATTAAAATGAGATAGAAGCAGTCATTGAAGCCCTTGGTAGTCAAGGAGTCCTTACTCAGTACACAAAGGTTCTTCGTGAGCTGTATAAAAATTTCATAACCGAAATTTCACCATTCTACAACGATATTAACGTTGACGTCAACGGAGGAGTTAGGCAGGGTGATACAATCTCGCCAAAATTATTTACAGCCCCCTCCAGAACATCATGCGAACATTGGAATGGGATAATATGGTAGTGAAAATCGACGGTCGGCAGATACATCACTTTCGCTTTGCTGATGATATCGTTCTTATAACACCAGACATTAGCCAAGCGGAACGTATGCTTGCGGACTTTGATAAAGCGTGTGGAAAGATTGGTCTTCGACTAAATCTAAAGAAAACGTTGTTCATGAAGAACGGATTGGTTTCGTTTGCCCCATTCACGCTCAACGGAGCGAATATCTCCGAGCGCTCCAGTTATGTCTATCTAAGTCGGGAAATCAATGTGATGAACGACTTAGCTCCGGAGCTGTGCAGATAAACGCCTTCTTTTGTTTTACTTTTGTTTCTTACCTATAGGTGAATTTAGGAATATTTCAAGACACTGTCAGATAAAGCCAAATTAATGGCAAAAGTCGTAGTCGCTCTGTGGAACAAAAAAGCCGGCTTCCTTTGAGTTGGAGTGCTTCACAGTTTCATCACTATCTCTACTCTTCAATTAAAAAAAAAACTTGGTCAGCAAGCAGAATATTATTTAATGGGTTACGGCCAACAGGAACCATTAAGATGAGCCATTCACTAATTGTTCTATTGTTCTGACAAGTAACAAACACTAGCAGCTGTTCTTTTCTGAGCGTAAGTCCTAAAAAAATGCAAGAACCATTTGCTTACAGCCGTGCACTTTTTGAAACTTCTTCCATTAAAATCACTTGTATTAAAGAACGTCTGTTAAAGACGATCATGCCTTAATGACAAATGTTACAGACGGATTAACTTTGAGTTGAAATTTATCCAGGTGCAATTTATTACTTGTACATGGTACCACTATAATAATGTGTAATGCAGTAATCAGAATAACATGGACAGCTTAAGAAAATTTCGTACACAGGATTACGATGAAATAGAGCTTCAATTTCATCTCGATCCTGCCCCACAAGGACGGCAGCCAGAGTGACGAGGTTCTTAGTAATGATCGTGGAAGGTGCGGGTTCGAGAGCCCTAATCTGTAGTGCCGTGGAAAAATAAAGAGCTATGAGGCAGTTTCGTGGAAAAAGTGTGATATTTTTCTATTACGAGAAAAGGAAACGGAAACGAAACGTAGTTGTTAAAAATTTAAAAGGAAAGTGCCACAATCACTCGCCTTCAATGACGACGTCATAACATCACTCAAACAGTCGTTATTCACCCCCTCGAAACTAATTTTTCGAAATCTCTCTAGTTTCCAAGTTTACCCATGCAATAAACTTAGTTAAAGTAAGTCTTAAAAGATGTTTTAAGCGTTCGGTGATGACAAGGTTAATATTTAGGAGGCTCACGTTAGTTTCCGATCTAGTTACTTGCAAATTCGTATAAACAGGAATACAATTGTTGATCACTCAAAAACTCCACCAAGTGAAGGTTTGTTCACATCTGGCCTTCTCATATTTTTTTTCTCTTTTTCTCCACTTTGTTTAGTGTTTGTGTGTTTGTGTGTACGTATATGCGCGCGATTTACCACAATGAGCAACATAACTATTGATTAGTGGACGAAACCAATCCATTCGTATATATTCCAAACTGTGTGACAGGTAAGAAGATATTATAGGATAATTGAGTCTTGCTGGTTGCTTTTGTTTTCTATTCATCGTCTGCGCTCAAGCAGGTAATTCACTTGGTTACAGACAAAATGATTATTTCAAGTTCAACGAACTGAGAAAGACTGCGAAGCGTAAATAATTACAAAAGCATTCATTTTTTGTATTATAATTGTCAACGAACAAAAGATGAAAAATCTTCGCTTTGAAAATCTGCAATGTTCACCATTGAAAACGTCTAACATTACCGACATTTGACTATTACTTGGATACTTGAATGGCCCGTCTTCATTGGTTGTACGGCCCTAGCATGATTTCCGTTTTTTGGTGTTTATTGGTTCGCCGTTGTGGTTCCCTGTCTTCCCGAGATCAGTCTTGCCAAAGCCTGCTCTAGGTCTTCGCAACCACAGGCAGTCAACAACCGTTTGTTGATCAGAGGGAGATTTGTCACCATGCGATTAGTTTTATACCAGGATGCTGGTGGATTCTCGCACTGGCTTACTCGTAACTGAGCTTCTTGATGGGAACGCTGAGCTAGTTTTCAGCTTGGGAGACGCTGCAGGTAGCACGAATCTCCTCGCTCTACATCACAGCCCAACACCCAGGTACACCTCCTAGCCACAATAAGGCTGTAATCCTTTGGGAGGTATTGACTATTACATATGCATTCTCTCTATCCAATTTTATTGCAGTTTAGATCACTATTTAGCGCTTTGTTTTTGTTGCTTTGAAATCGATACTCACCTTGTAAGGCTTTGCGGTTACCGATTTACTTGAAAAGCAATTGGAACTCTTCAATTTGTAAAAACAGTTTGTAATTAGTTAATAGGAAACTGTGATGCATACGTTTTATGATTTTTCATAATCTTTTTTCCTCTAGTAAATCTGGTTCGTAGTCTCTTCTCAATGATTATCCAATGACTATCTAAATATTGTTTTCATCGTTACATTACCATATACCACATTTATATCACTTTGCTGAGCATAGTACTTCTTACATTCGATCCGCTCCCTCGCATCCACCATTCACCAAGGTCTTTGAAGTTTTTTCGGATAAGTTCGGCTGCTGCTTCAGGATTTTTTCACCTTTGTAACGAATATCATTAAACTCTGGTCGAGTCGATTCTCTCTGGAATCCCAGGATAGCCATTCTAGGGCACTCCGACGTCCAATAGAAGGAGTAGGCATGCTCCAATGCAATAAGGTACCGATTTCGTGACTCCGAAGAGATGAGAGGTTTGGTAGGATCGGGGAACAAATGCGTGGGCACATTGAGCCGACCGCGCAACGGACGAAGTTACTGTTTCTGAGTATCTGCTCCGTCACTGAAATCTAGGTAAATCACTGTCATTATCTAGAAAAGAAAAAAAAACGGAATGAAAGGTTTCAATAATGTACGGTCTTCATTGTGTTTTCCTAACTCTTAGCAGAGGTTTAATCATTGTTTAAAGAAACTTTAGGTGTCTAAGGCGATTCTAAAATCACCTTGACAAACCGGTATCAAAGCATTGGTGATAAATTTCCATGTATCCTGTCATGAACAAATCATATAGAATTTGGTAAAATCTGCAGAAAACAGAATTCCAATTTAGTACCACAGAAAGGTCTAGTAACTTCGAGGAAATAAAAATAAGGCAACACTAATTTCTGCAACGTGATTTTTAGTACAGAGAATTTCCAAGGTATCAAAGATGCCGGAAATACTAGTGTTCCTTAAATGTTATTCATAACAAGCGCTAATTGTTAGTTTGAGTACTTTTAGTATTAGCCGAAGCTTTGCTAATAAGAAGATAATCTTTGTGTAGATGAAGGTTATTAGGCATCAAATAACATCACAGTTCCTGTCTAAGATTTAAATCCCAACTCGCGCTCAATTTAAAGATATCTGAGCATTTTTATTAGAATCATTATTAGATAATCTTATCTGACGCAGCCAATACTATTACTAGTTCCTCAATAACTTGACGATGAAAACAATAGTTCCCAGGATCGACTTTCCATTAACCTCGGCATTGGAAAATGAATACGTTGTTTTCTTGTTCAGCAATTGCGAGGTTGTTAAACAGCATATATTTACTTCCATAGAAAAACACAATACAACACAACAGTAGCTGACGTTTCTGCAGTATCGCCTTCTTCAGAGCCTGGAAGGGTATACTGATATACAATTTATTAGGCCAAACACATTTAGTAACACTTACAAAAAGACAAAGATATCTTTGGATCAATTTCTGATGTGGGGTGACGCACTAATCAACCATATGTGAGTATAATCAGCTTTTCATACCTTCCTCATTAGAAGTAATGTAAAAAAGCGGTGAGTTTTCGAGGAGCTGTTGATCACGTGGTTGTCATGGAGTTTCTTTACCTTTTTGTAAGCGATATTGAAGTGTTTGGCCTAATGAATTGTATATCCGTGCACCCTTCCAGGCTCTGAAGAAGGCGATACTGCCGAAACGTCGGCTACTGTTGTATTGCATTGTGTGTTTTTCTATGGAAGTAGTTGAAAACAATTTTATCGACTAGGATAAAATACACTTATGAAGCCTAATAGTGAAGAGAACTAGTAGCAATGAAACTGAAATACTCTAGATGTAGTGCGAAGGTACTGCAAGGCGAATCCGACGTTAAACTAAATTATAGATGATCTGAAACATTTTCTTCTACCGCATGCATATAACAAATAAAATTTTTATCCCCCTCCCTACACGTCAGGGCGCGGTGGTTGGAGGCGCCAATGCCTGCGACACACACGTGGAATCGATCTCCGGCTCTATGGGTCACCAAGCCTTTCATCCCTCCTGGGTCGGCAGATTGGTGCCAGACCTATCTTGAAGGATAGCAGCACTGGCTCGATACATCGGCAGGCCACCGCGAGTCATTGTAAAGGCCAGATATGCATTCAATCACCTCCAACGATATTTAATGAAGTCGAATGCATGGCGCGTCTCTGAGGGATTGATCAACGCCGAGAGCTTTATCCCTTTAATCCTTTATCCCTATATGTCAATGTTGAAGATAGCTAAGTTTTGCTAGACCTTAGGTTTTCTACGAGATGGGTGTTTCTTGGTAGAAGTACACCTGGAAAAGTGTGTAGTAGGATAAATAGAACATTCTTAGTCGAAATTCTACACCCCATAAATACTCAGCAGCAGTACAATGAACTCTGAAGCTATTACTGGAATTCGCTCTGTAGTGAACGAATTTTAACGTCATTTAGAATTCTGAGGACAAAAATCATTTCAGTGGTGAAAAATCGCTTATGTCATGGTTGCCGCCAATGTTGACGTCTTAACCATGATAGATGCTGATAGAAAAAATGATCTCTAATCGTGAAAAACATTGTTCACGAGTGTATTCACCGTCAAAATAGGAAACCCTGTGACGGAATAAGTAGTAGATTGACTGTTATTGACAAACTCCTCTTGAAGGCCAAAATGATCATTTTTTCAGTGAAAACTATTTTATCCGGCTTTTTCAAAGTGTACTTTCTGTAGATAAGAAGGAAAAAAAAGTCACTTAAGAGAAGGGTCGTCTATAAATAGGACAACGCTTTCCATCGTTACTGCAAACCAAAATGAACTCATGATTTGTTGTGCCGGAGTTTGATTTCCTTTTCATCTTTCCTGTTCGCAAAAAGCCTCTTTCACAAGTTCAGTTCATTACTTAAAACAGATCAAGTAACCAGGTTGTAACCTAGAAAACGATAACAACGGGAGCTGAAGGAATTTTTGGACGAAGAACATTTCTTTAACATTTCAGTGAAATTTTCTGACTATGAGAGCAATTTACTACTCTAATACTACGAGCATTTATTCTACATCCAGAATCCTCCACAAAGTCATCTAGGGCTTTTCCGAAAACCTTAACGACTTTATTTCAGCAGCGCGAGCTTTTTGCAAAACGTTTGTAGAGTTTTTACTTTGTAAACGAATTTTCAGCTGCTTATTTTCTGATGAAATTTCTTTTTTGAATTGCGGTCTGCTTCCATTATAGAATGAAATCTAATCTATGTTTACTACAAATAGAATTTAACCAGTGTAAAGTCAAATTTTTCAGTGCAATGCAACCTTAGCCACCAGCTTTTGCTGACCCTAGTTCCAAAGCTAAAATTGTTCCGTGAAATGAAAGAACGGATTTTCCATCCTTCGTTTCTTTAATTCATAGAAAACAATGATACAAATGGATATTAAGCCAATTAACCAATAAATGTGTATTTTGGCCGAAAAATGGCTTAGCGAGCGGATTAAACGCTAACGAACTGGACAGAATGCCAGAGTATAAAGGATAAAGCATAAAGCTCTCGGTATTGGTCATTCCCAGAGGGTGCGCCGTGCACTCGATTTCATTAAGCATAGTTTGGAGGTGAGTGCATGCACAACTGGCCTTTACAATGACTCGCGGTAGTCAACCGATGTATCGGGCCATTGCTGCTATGCTCCCAGACAAATCTAGCACCAATTTGCCGACTCCGGAGGGATGGAGGGCTTGGTGGGCCATGGCATTTCACGTGCGCGTCGCGGTGACGCCTCCAACCACTGCGCCACACGGGCCCCTCTAGTGCCAGTGTACTCGCACATTATTTCTGGCAACGGAAATCTCCAACTTCTAACTGTTGCTTAACGTTTGCGCCCTGTAATTTCTTGTACAAAACTAGTTCCAAAAAAAGAAAAAGGTGAAAAAGATGAAAATGTTATGAACAAAATTTGACTAATATTTGGTTTTTGGCAAACCTCAGCCGAACGTTGGTGTGTCTGACGTTTCGGCACCACCACTGTCACCAAAGACGCGTCATCAGTGTGCGTGTCGGAAGAGAATAAAAATTTGTTTTAAATCTATTTCGGCTCCAAAAATCTTCTTTCATCTAGCGATGCTCTATGAGCGTTTCTTCATTTAAATGTTTTTTGGCCTAGCTTAAAAGAAAACGCAATGATAAATGAGCACAAAATTATTCCCTTCTTTTCTGTGTTGTTTCTGTTGGTTCAATACGTGAAAAGCTTTAAATCATGTACTTGACGGAGAATGACGAAAAACAACTTTTACTCGTGGTTTAACCTTCTAGCACGGTTTCTTCGTTCTAAACTCGCTAATAGGGGCGCGTGTGACTCACTAATGAGTTTATAAATTCATTAGTCATTGAAAGCCACCCATATGGGTATTGTATACAGTTGGTTGGATTTCCGATTGATAGTGAATCTATATGACAAGTCTTGTACAAGCGAATGATGTTATTTGGCTTTACTATTAATATATAAATAACGTATAACAAAACTTCATTATGAGAGTATGTTTAGTTGACTTCTTCATAAGGATAAAAAGGAAAGCTCTCGGTATTGGTCATTCCCTGAGGTTGCGCTGTGAACTCGATTTCATTAAGCATAGTTTGGAGGTGAGTGCATGCACAACTGGCCTTTACAATGACTCGCGGTAGTCAACCGATGTATCGAGCCATTGCTGCTGTGCTCCCAGACAAATCTAGCACCAAATTGCCGACTCCGGAGGGATGGAAGGCTTGGCGGGACATGGGCGCGGAGATCGATTCCACGTGCGTGTTGCGGGGCGCCTCCGACAACTGCTCCAAATGCGCCCTTTGGCTACTTTACCTTAATATTTTCTAAGCTGGTGATACTAGCCCGTTTGCTTAACCATACTCCATAACACGACGAGCGATTGCAAACGTTTCGAACTACCAGTTTTACCAAAGTACTGTAAATACTAAACAGATAAAAAATAAAGATTTTACTGTTGACTTATTGCTTAGAGACGCCTGCGTTCGACTTCACACGGAGTATCGTTGAAGTGGCTCATCACATGTGCAACTTATACGGAAACTTGTAGGGACCGACCGATGCATAAATTAATTCAATGCTGCCATCCTCGCAGGCAATTTTAGTGCCTATTTTCCGACTAAGGAGGTATAACAGGCTTAGGAGTCTGAACAGCGAAAGGGAATCAAAGACCATTTGTTTGCTGCGGAGCACACATAATCGCAGCACCATGGGCATCAAATGGACCTTCTGCAAAGTCTTAATCATGGCAGTAATTAAACGCAGCATTAATTTTTGTAAATCTAGTTATACCCGTACATTTTTTCTAATTATACAAGAGTAAGGTTTCATGGATTGCATAACTTCGTTAAAATTCTCCTTACCTGGTCCAGGCTCAAAAATTACAACAAATTTCCATAGTATTCTTTGTTTGTTTCTGTAGATTCCAAGAAGTTTGTGCAGTGACCTTATAAAATCTCGCCCTCCGTTCAACATTCCTTGTTGTTCTTCTATTCGGTTAATGTTTATGTAGAGAAATAGTATGATTTTCTCACAGTGTCAAATAGTGTGGATCGTCTTTCAACATGATTGATTCTCGCAGCAGTTCGTTGTTCAATTCATCACAGCAGAAGGGCTTTTAAGAGGTGTATTTCATCATCGACGACGGTCCCAAAGCGAGTGAGAAGATAATAGAAGGCATCGTTATATCTTGATGTTTCTGCACATATAAAGATGGTTAATAAATAGTTTTATTGATGCGTAAAGAAACCCAAAACTGAACAGATTGATTTCGTTTTTTAGGGCTCATATCCTTCATTGACACACTACTTTTTGAAGTGCGATAAAAATATTGAATCGTTTCACGAACTTTTTTTGTTTCACATAAGTCGTCTTTACATCGTCTGTTCAGGTCCGGAGACTTTTTGCGGCCGATTGGTCTTCTTGAAACCATTATCCACCAGAGTATTCAAGCTTTTATGCATATGGATTCGACTGCAACTTAAAGACTTTGTCTTCATTATGAATATCGTTGAATAATCGTTGGGTCTATTCATTCTAAAGTCTTTGGATAACCGTGCTTAAGCGCTCTCACGCGGAATGGAGGGAGCAGGCTGATGCCAAGCAAATGAAATACCAATTTCCAGACAGGGGAGCAGAGTGAAATGCCGAATGGTGTCGTACCAGCATCTTTCTCGTGATGAGCGCCATTACAACCACTTCATTACCCGCTCCTTCTTACTATGTTGCACAATCGGTTAAATTTCTTTTAATATTTGAAACCTTTTTTGGGATGCTTGCTTTTAATACTCATTGTGTTCACTGAAGAATCCTAGTCGCAAAGCAACAAAGCTATCTCCGATTCTCGTGCATCAGCTGCTACTTGCGTTGAGAACACAAGTGCTACGATGGATAAACTGCGATCCTATGGAAAATCTGTCTTCCAATAATACTTGAGATGTGATTAAGGGAAGGAAATGATGAGACCTCAAGTCTTAGTCGAACTCTCTCACGAACTCGATTAGGTACCATTGCTAACTCTGAAAAGTGAAGAAGTGGGTCCGCATATTTCGTAAGAATGGTTCACAAGTATCTGAGGAATTCCTACATTCAAATTTTTTTGATCAAGTTTTTTTCATTAAGAAGATTTTTACATGTTGTTTCGGAGAAAACCATGACCGGAGCTTAAAGTTTTTATGGATCTGCCTGAATAGTTGATGATTTGCTTTGCAAGTCATTGAACCCATATATTCATGTTCATATAACCAAGCCATGTGAAATTGAATCCACAATGCTCTAATTCTGATTAACCGTTAACGGCTTAACTGGATTCCCGTAGTAAGACTAATATCACATACATGTAATAATGGCTAAGAAGGGGTAAATTTAGGAAGAAATTTTGAATCTAAATATGTTTATAGATTTCCTACGACATAGAGTGATGACCACAATTGGCGTGTAGCACAGTGGTAGTGATGCCAGTCATCACGAGGACATTGTTGCTTAGATTCCGCCCACAACTCTCCAAGAGTTTCAGCCCTCAGGGATGGGGAAATTGCTATCTTGTCTGGAAAAAGTTTACTCTCCGCAGTCCAAGTGGGAGCGCTCTAGTCCGACTATGTCAGGTCTCTAGGGAGAATCGACTCGACCAGCATTCAACGACAGACATTATGGAAGGAAAATCCACAAACGGCAGTCATAAAAAGTTGAAACACTCTGGTGGATGATGAGTGTGGGAAAGCGAATCGAATGCATGAAGTGCTGGGATCCGTGCAGTGGAAGAAGTGGGAAAGACGGGTCGCGTAAAAAAAATGAAATGGTCACTAATGAATGAAAAAAGGAATACATGCTGACCAGTAATACCGAGGTTAAATGAAAGTTGGTTTCAAAATATAAAAGATTTCTCATTGTGTAACGTCTAAACATTAGAGAAAGGAAGAAAACTTTCTTGTTAATAGTGCAGTTCCTCGATAGAAAAACGGAAACAGTGGTTTCGCTTACTGTACTGTTTAGACATAGCGTCATCGTAAGAAAATGTCAGCTATTTCTATCAGATTTTAATGGAGATTATGGGTGATTTTTGTGATAGGTCAGAATCAGTTATTCATTTTTTCACAGGCATTTGCAGAAAGAACACTATGATAGGAACATCATCATTTTGATGCCACGCAGTGCTATCCAATTCAAACTACCATTTTGGAGTTTCTAACCTGATTTCATCGACATCATGTGATAAATATCGATACCACAAAACATGCGGGGTATAGTTCAGGGATAGAGCGCTCGCTTCGTATGCGAGAGGTCTGAGGTTTGATTCCCCTTGCCTCCATGGTATCTGCCACTTAATTCCATAGTTGACCACGGACGGTTTTCTAATCCATTGCGTCATGTTCTTCTGTTTGGTGGAGTGGCATGAGTTACAGCATTTCGGATGGTGGAAACACGTGTGCAGCTGTGGCTCGAGGATCTCTTCGTGTGCACGAAGTCAGGCTTGATTCCGGGCACACAACAAGGCTGGGGCAAACATTTGCTCTAGAAGAAGAGACCTCTATACGCTTCATTGTAAACTGTTATTTCGCAAAACATCCTGTATTGCATTGAAGCGAAGGTTTTAATCTAACTACGAAAAAACACTGCAAATTGCATGGACACTTTGGAAATTCCATCCGAAACTAACCCACACTACTCAAAGTTTAAAACGTCATCTACCATCGAAAATGTTGAAGTAAAAGAGTTTGTAAAGCATTGAGCACGACCAGATTGACGGCGTTATTCTGTGTGTAATACTATAATCATGCAGAAAGATTCTGCTGAAGCGAATATGCATCTCTTATCAGGACGGTTTTCCGGAATTTTTTCTTGTTCGAAGGGAATTTTAATGCGAAATATGCCAACGGAAGATGAATGTGTTCAGTTCGATGACGATGGCAGGATCCAATTGAACGATGAGCCTCACAATACTGTAATACACCGTACTCTGAGGAAATGCAAATAAATTAATTAATCTATTGGTATTAGAGGAAAGGATCGAAAAGCATACATATATTTTAAGGAGCAATTTCCGTTGGATTACATTCGTATTCGTCGTCTCATATTGCTTGATGCCTCCAACGGCTTTCCTCCGAATTCGATGGGTACATTCTGCTGCCGGCTCCAAGACATTCTATTATACAATTCTATTTTCCACTCTAATGGACATCTTTTTTCTTTCTTAAAAAATATCTTCATTAGTTTTTTAATTCACACTAAAGTACTGTAAGCTGACTAGTTACGAAGTTATTTCGTCGTACATAAAATTTTGCAACCAACACTGTCCATAATTCAGAGAAGCAGTCATTTAAAGTGAGACTGGTAACGAGGTTTTTTTCTCTTCAAAATCATTATTTTTAAGGTTTCTTTTTAAACAACGTTCAACTCAATAGTCGAAGAGTTGACTAAGTTAATTGATGCATTAATAATTCATTTATTCATCAGTTTTTGTTCGAATTTTTCTTGATTTAAGTTCTTTGTTCTTTGTTTCCCTTCCTTGATCTGCGCTTTCCTCTGCTAGTTCTTGTTCTTCTTCTCAGATTTTTCGCTTCATTTTTCTTATTTTCAACTCCATTCTTTTTCCTCCTTTTCTTCCTGTTGCCCTTATTCATCGCATTCTCCTTTATTTCATTCTGATTTCTCATGTCCTCAACCGTCTTTTTCTTCTCCTCCGTTTTCGTCCTATTCTTGATGTTCCTTTTCTTCCTTTCGTTCTTATTTTGGTTGTTTTGTTCTTTTTCTTCTTCTCCGTGGCTGAAATTCGTGATTAACTTGCTTTGTTTCAATAGTTCTAGATATCTTTCAAATCTAACCCTCAGAATCGTGAGTACACGTATATCTTTAGTTTCACTAGGATAAATTTTGGTTCACATCTGAAGATTGTAAATGTTCAGCTAAATACATACCACGGTTTGAATAACAGGGTGCTAGAAGTGTACCATCAGTTTTTAACTGAATCTCTCCGCCATATAAACAACCACTGAGATGTAAACCCTGCTTTTTTCTTAAGCATTTACTCGAACTTATCCAAATATTAAAATTGTTAAAAACATCTGTTTTGAAAAACCTGAGTTCCGCAGCTTTAGAAAGTTCACACTTTTTAACAAAAAACACATGAGTGTCAGTTCTTTTCACTCTTTATGTAAATCTTGTTAATGAAATCAAACCAGCTAGAGAATTTTCTTATCTATTAAGCGAAAAGAGCCCAAGCAACTCCAGCGTTCGACAGGGATGAATAGAGACGCTGACGACTCAGCCAATTACTCATGAGCAGTAGCGCTTGAAGGGGAGATGCTAGCTATTTATAAACGCTCTTTATGTTGTGTAACACCAAATGTAGCTTGATGGGTTCATCAAGTCCAAACCACCTGCGTCAGCTTTTTTGAGTGCACGAGTCATATTTAGTGGGAAAACCTCAACAAAATGCTGACTAATACCAGGGTGCTTAAAGAGTGAAATAATAAATGCCGAGATCTAACCCACTGAAGCATTCTTGAATTAGCTTGTTTATTAACCTCATGTATCTTTGTCGCCGTGTAGATGTTCCAGTGGGCCAGGCCTCCTTTCGATTCATTAGTGCCAGCAATTGCCTTTGTTGAAGTCTCGGTGACGCTATAGCGTGGATATATTAGAGTGCCTGGGAAATTCAAATTTGAACGTTGCTCAAAAAACATGTTATGCGAAAAGACGAATCAGCAAGCTGAATCAGAGTTTATTTAACAATCTGACTTTATTTTATGGATGGCAATTGCAAGGCGGAGAGTCGGATGAAGTGTTGTTGACGCCACTCTCTAGTTGGACGGGTCACCCAGTACGGGTGAGTTTTGAAAGTACTAGGACAAATTTTTGCGTGGAACCTCGTCAATTCCTTAAAAAAAGAACGATTTTTATTTCATCCATGACACTGGGAAAAATAGAAAAGCCTATGAAACTTTTTTTGCTGCATTGCGGTTTTTCTGCAGCATTCCTATACAAAGCAAGCTTCTCATTGACGATCTGCTATGTATGCGGATCGCCCACTTGAAATCACTCAGCCCGAAATAGAGAAATACAGTTCTCACTTTTTTCTCCAATGGAAGAACACGAGGTTGGTATTATAGGATCTATTAAAACACAACTGCTGACATTTCGGCGCTAACGATTTCGTCAGAAGCCGGA